>SJYV01009011.1:819794-860251 GCA_006410875.1 Neotragus pygmaeus | reverse complement strand
GTAGGGGGCCCAGGTTTGATTCCTGGTCTGGGAATTAGATCCCACCTGCCACAACTAAGGCCCAGTGCAGCCAAATAAATAAATAAATAATTTCAAAAAAAGTTACTGTTGCGACTTCCCTGACAGACCAGTGGTTAAGGCTTCAAGCTTCTACTGCAGGGGGCACAGGTTCGATTCCTGGTGGGGGAACTAAGATTCCACATGCTGCGGGGCATGGCCAAAAATTTTTAAAAAACCAATATAAATAAAATTTTAAAATTTTATTGTTCATAGATTATTCCTAAATCTTTTCCCCTCTCTATTACTGAAAAGTTCTACTAATAGTAATGGTAATAGCACTACTATGGTAATAATAATGGCAAACACATTACTATGCAATTACTGTATGCCTGACACTGTATCAAACTTTATGCAATTACTGTATGCCTGACACTGTATCAAACTTTTTTATTTTGTTGGCAGCTCGGCTTGGAGGACCTGAGTTCCCCAACCAGGGATGGAACCCTGAACCCACTGCAGTGGAAGCACAGAGTCCTAGCCTCTGGACTGCCAGGAAAGTCCGCAAGGATTTTTTTACACTTCATTGTTGTTTACTAAGTCATGCCCGGTTCTTTTAAAGCCCCATGGACTCTAGCCTGCCAGTCTCCTCTGTCCATGGGATTTCCTAGACAAGAATACTGGAGTGGGTTGCCATTTCCTTCTCCGGGAGGTCTTCCCACCCCAGGGATCGAACCCACATCTCCTGCTTGGCAGTCGGATTCTTTACCACTGAGCCGCCATAGAAGCCATAACTCAGTGTATCCTATCAGCTATCTTTTGAAGTAGGTATTATTTGCAAATCTTATCTTCAAAAGGAGGTCATGAGACATGGAGAGATTAAAGTCACACAGCTAGTAAGTGGCAGAGCCAGGATTCAAACCCATATTTGTAAAGTTGATTACAAATAGCAGCCTGAAACCTCATCTAATCTAGAAATGAAATTTCAATTACAGAAATAAAATTAACATTTTGTAAAGTTGATTACAAATAGCAGCCTGAAACCTCATCTAATCTAGAAATGAAATTTCAATTACAGAAATAAAATTAACATTTATAGAATTACCAAATCAGTTATTTTTTCAAAGAATATAGGCATTCTCCATATAAAAGCTTGTATGTGTGTGGCAGTTGTCTGTTAGTATTTTATTGTCTATATATCTCCAAAACAAAACATAGGTTATTTTAAAATTCAGCAATGCTTTAATGTAAATAAAAATAACTGAGTGAACATCATTTTAGTGGGAAAAAAATTAGTATATCTGAACGTATAAATTTCACTGTTGGTGATAGGTGCACAACATTATAAACGTAACTAATGCCACTGAATTATACCCTTATTTTTGATATTTATTATTTTACCACAATTTTTTTAAATGTATTATAACAAAACCCATTGAACTGTGTACTTAAATAAGTGAATTGTGTGGTATTTGAATTACATCTCACTAAAGCTGTAAAAGAGAATCTTAAAATGAGCTCAAAAGGGCCTAAGGAGAAAATAATTGAATTTTAAATAAATTTTATAATCTTTAATAATTTATCAGCTATTAGTATTGCTTTTTAACTTTTAATCATTGTATATCATACAAAAACACTGAAACATTTTAAAATACCTAAGGGAATTACTAAGGTTATATATTACTGAGGAAAAACTAAGAAAGGTATTTGTCACTTGGGAAAAGGAAAAGAGGTGAGGAACACTGGCTTTAGAAAAGTTCATATTTTTTTCCAGTGTAACATTTTTAGTAATTTTTTCTTCTGCTGCACACTGAAGAAAAAATTACATTACAGAAAAGCTGAGATTCCACAAAAAGTGACTCGACATGATCGTGTACATTGACTTTCTATAACATTTTGACATGTGCAGAGATGTAGCTATTACTCAGGTAGCCCCTCAAGAGATTTAAGTCCTTTGTTGGCTATTTACAATATGAACCTGACAAGTCAATTCCGTGCTTCCCTGATAGCTCAGTTGGTAAAGAATCTGCCTGTATTGTGGTGTGGGTTTTGAACTGTGGTGTTGGAGAAGACTCTTGAGAGTCGCTTGGACTACAAGGAGATCAACTCAGTCCATCTCAAAGGAAATCAGTCCTGAATATTCACTGGAAGGACTGATGCTGAAGTTGAAACTCCAATACTTTGGGTACCTCATGAGAAGAACTGATTCATTGGTAAAGACCCTGACACTGGGAAAGATTGAAGGCACGAGGAGAAGGGGACAACAGAGGATAAGATGGTTGGATGGCATCACTGACTCAATGGACATGGGTTTGAGCAGGCTCAGGAAGTTGGTGGTGGACAGGGAGGCCTGGCGTGCTATAGTCCATGGGGTCGCAAAGAGTCAGACACAACTGAGCGACTGAACTGAATTACAATGCAGGAGACCCCGGTTTGATTCCTCAGTCAGGAAGATCTGCTGGAAAAGAGATAAGCTACGCACTCCAGTATTCTTGGGGCTCCCCTTGTGGCTCAGCTGGTAAAGAACCCACCTGCAATGCGGGAGGCCTGGATTCAATTCCTGGATTGGGAGAAGGGAAAGGCTACCCACTCCGGTATTCTGGCCTAGAGAATTCCAAAGACTATATAGTCCATGGTGGCCGCAGAGTTGGACTCAACTGAGTTACTTTCACTTTTCAGTCACTTCCCCTGTGGGGGCTTTAGTATTCTCAACTGGAAGAAGAGAAGGCTGGACTAGAGAATCCATTTATGTCCAAGCACTACACCTGCTGAACATAACCAGGTCCCAGCCCTGCAGCTCTGCTTCAGTAAGTCGGGACCAGGATCCATAATTTGCACTTGTTAGAAGCATAAGGAGATTCCCATGCATCAGTCCACAGACCAACAGTTGTATCACAGACTAGAACCCAACTGCTGCTCCTACCAGCTCTCCAAGCTTCAGCACCCAAAGCCTTACTGGCTGTTATCCACAGAGATATAAGCAGAAGTGGAAATGCCAAAGGAATTCCTAAATGCCTCAAGGAATGCCCATAATTAGGAGGAAGAAAAAGGACACACTAAGTCGGAAGAAACGAGAACTAGATGGTGTCAACCAGGGCTGCTAAGCAAGGGACTGCACAATATGCCTGGTCCCAGGCCAAGAAGTACAGAAACCAGAGCCTTAGAAATCTTTGTATCAATCCCTTGGACAGCAAGATCAAACCAGTCGATCCTAAAAGAAATCAACCCTGAATATTCATTAGAAGGACTGATGCTGAATCTCCAATACTTTGGCTATCTGATGTGGAGAGCTGACTCATTAGAAAAGACCCTGATGATGGGAATGATAGAAGGGAGCAGGAGAAGGATGCAACATTGGATGAGATGGCTGGATGGCAATATGGACTCAATGGACATGAGTTTGAGCCAACTCCAGGAGATAGTGAAGGACACAGATGCTCGGCATGCTGCAGTCCATGGGGTTGCAAAGAGTTGGACACAACATGACTTAGTGACTGAACAACAATTTGGTGGGCTTCCTAGGTGGTGCTGGTGTAAAGAGCCTACCTGCCCAATGCAGGAGACATAAGAGACGTGGGTTAGATCTCTGGGTTGGGAAGAGCCCCTGGAGGAGGGTACAGCAACCCACTGCAGTATTCTTGCCTGGAGAATCCCATGGACAGAGGAACCTGGTGGGTTATGGTCCATGAAGTCACTAAGAGTCGGACACGAATCAATTTGGAATTGCCACAACATCCAATTTTAGGTCTGTTGAAATCAGAAACAACAACTTCTGAATTGCACTTTGCAGGATGTTTTTCATCTAATTTTCCTAACAATTTATTGGCCTTTCACAGAAATTCTGGATCATGATGAACTGGAATCTTTTTTCTTGGCTGTGCCGTGTCTTTCTCGAGGTCCATCGGCTTCTCTAGTTGTGGAGCCCAGGCTCTAGAGTGCAAGGGCTTAGTTGTTCCACAGCACGTGGGATCTTAGTTCCCTGACTGGGGATCCAATCTGCCTCCTGCATTGGCAGGAGGGTTCTTAACCAATGGACCACCAGGGAAGCCCCTGGAATTTTTTTTTTTTTAAGGCAATTAGTCTTTTTGCTATTTGAAAGACACAGGTGTAAAATAACATTAAAGACTGGGGAGAACAGTGATCTATTTCACCTGTTGCTGCAAAAAGCCAAAGACAAAGGTGCCTGCAATTCCTGAATTTGGCAGGACCCTCGCTGGTGGCCCTTGGCAATGCCCTTTTGGGAAAATGATGAGGCAAGTCTGCTACATGCAGCACAATCTCTGTGAGTCTAGCCTCTAATCAGAAGGTGTTATGTCTGAAGCCTGCTCCACCGCTTATCAACTGTGAAACCACACGCAAATGATGTGACGCAAGTTTCAGTTTCCACCATTGTAAACCAGAGACACCATTCACTTCAGATTGCTCTGAGGGGTACACGAGAACCGCAGTGGTAATTAAGCACAGGGCCTGACACCGCATGCATTCAGTAAATGGTAGTTACCCCTTGTTCGAGAGCTCTCACACTGAGAATGGAAGAATTAGTTGGTAGCTGGAGACAAGCAAAGGTTTTTTAAATATTGGGAAGACTACTTCTAGGTAGTTAAGACTCAGGAATTATTCATGGATTGTGTGAACCCATCCTGCTAATCATAGTGAAAACCTGAAAATAATCTAAAACGATACAGAATTGGGGCTTCCCTGGTGGTTCAGTGGTAAAGACTCTGCCTGCCAAGACAGGGGACACAGGTTCAATCTCTGGTCTGGGAGGATCCCACATGCCACAGAGCAACTCAGCCCATGGAACACAACTATCAAGCCTGTGCTCTTAGAGCCTAGGAACGGCAGCTACTGAGCCCACGAGCTACAACTACTGAAGCCAAGCACCCTAGAGTCTGTGCTCCACAGAGGAGCCCTAGCGTTGCAACTGGAGAAGAGCCACTGCTGTCCACAACTAGAGACACACCTGCACAGCAGTGAAGATCCAGCAGAGCCAAAATAAAACTTAAAAAAAAAAACCAAACGGGATTGTTACATAAACTCTATACAGCTTTTAAAAAGGCAGTAACGACTATATGTGATCTGAGCCACGGTCAGCTCCCGTTCTTGTTTTTGCTGACTGACACCACCCTTATGGCAGAGAGTGAAGAGGAACTAAAGAGCCTCTTGATGGAAGTGAAAAAGGAGAGTGAAAAAGTTGGCTTAAAGCTCAACATTCAGAAAACGAAGATCATGGCATCCAGTCCCATCACTTCATAGCAAATAGATGGGGACACAGTGGAAACAGTAGCTGACTTTATTTTTCTGGGCTCCAGAATCACTGCAGATGTGACTGCAGCCATGAAATTAAAAGATTCTTACTACTTGGAAGGAATGACCAACCTAGACAGCATATTAAAAAGCAGAGATATTACTTTGTCAACAAAAGTCCGCCTAGTCAACGCTATGGTTTTTCCAGTGGTCATGTATGGATGTGAGAGTTGGATTATAAAGAAAGCTGAGCGCCGAAGAATTGATGTTTTTAAACTGTGGTGTTGGAGAAGACTCTTGAGAGTCCCTTGGACTGCAAGGAGATCCAACAAGGCTATCCTAAAGGAAATCAGTCCTGAGTGTTCATTTGAAGGACTGATGTCGAAGCTGAAACTCCAATACTTTGGCCACCTGATGTGAAGAGCTGACACATTGGAAAAGACTCTGATGCTGGGAAAGATTGAGGGCAGGAGGAGAAGGGGGCAACAGAGGATGAGATGGCTGGATGGCATCACTGACTCAATGGACATGAGTTTGAGTGAACTCTGGGAGTTGGTGATGGACAGGGAAGCCTGGCGTGCTGTGGTTCATGGGGTCGCAAAGAGTCGGACACAACTGAGAGACTGAACTATATGTGGGCTTCCCTGGTGGCTCGGTGGTAAGGAATCCACCTGCAGTGCAGGAGACACAGGAGATGGGAGTTCAGTCCCTGGGTGGGGAACATCCCCTGGAGAAGGAAATGGCACCCATGCCAGTACTTTTGCCTGGGAAACCCCATGGATAGTGGAGCGTGCTGTGCTACAGTCCACTGGATCTCAAGAGTCAGACATGAGTTAGCCACAGAACATACCTGAAGTAGATAGTAAGGACCTACGGTATAGCACAGGGAACTCTACTCGATACTCTATAATGACCTACATGGGAATGAGTGGACACCTGTATAACTGACTCACTTTGCTGTACACCTGCAACTAACACAGCAGTGTAAATCAACTATTCACTCAGTCGTGCTCGACTCTGCAACCCCATGGACTCCTCTGTCCGTGGGATTTCCCAGGCGACAATACTGGAGTGGGCTGTCATTCCCTTCTACTCTAATTAAAAAAAAAAAGATGGGTTAAAGTTGTTTAATGAGGTAAAAAATGTTCACCAATAGGGTAAATAAAAGGTTAAAAAGAAAGCATATTCTAATACACACCAAAAAGGAGATAAACAGGAAAAAAACTACTAATGGTATTAGAAAGATATAAACTGAAGAGCTATTTCTTGATATATTAGTGTATTATTACTGAATGACACATTGCTACAAACTCAGTGGTTTAGAACACATTTATTATCGCATGGTTTCTGTGAAGTGCGGTCACAGCCGAGGTGGATTCTCTGTTTGGTCTCACGGGGCTGAGAGCAAGGTGCCAGGTCTCGTGTGGGTCTCCGGTGCTTCTTCCAAACCCACTGGTTGTTGGCGGAATTCATTCTCTCTGGTTGTAGGACTGAGGTCTTTGTTTCCTGCCAGTTTAAGATTTTTTTTTGGATGTGGACCATTTTTAAAGTCTTTACTGAATGTTACAATATTCCTTCTATTTTATGAGTTTTTGGCCACGAGGCATGTGGGATCTTAGTTCCCCCACCAGAGACTGAACTCACATACCCTCTGCATTGGAAGTTCAGAGTCTTAACCGCTGGACCACCAACGAAGTGCCCCTCAACACATGGGGTTTGACATGGGTGTCTGCTTTCACCCAAGCCAGCTGGAGCCTAGCTCTCCACTTCCTCTTTGGTAACCAGCCAGTGAATAGGCAAAGAAAGGCAAAGAGCACCCTCCCTTCATACTGGTGCCCATCTTTGCCTTTCTTTCTTCGCAACTGTGTTACAAACCAATATTTGTAATGCACTGTCTCAAGCTGCAGTGTGTAGACATCTATGTCTCTGTTCAAATGACCTCCAGAGTGCCTAAGACTGTAGGATACGACAGCAGTGGTATAGAGCTGTGACTGTCACTGCTATTAAGAAACAGTTTACATTTCTAGCTGGTAAAACATGACCTTATCCCATGAGACGCACTGATATACCATTCATCTGCTTAAATGCTGCTTGTGGCCCATGAATTGTTCTCCTAATCCATGAATCCATCACCCCCGCAGTGAACAGCACCGCTTTAGAAGGGAGGTCCCAAGTCTCTGCCACTCCTTGGTTCATACAGTATGATTAGCAAGCCAGCCACTTCAACACTCTCAGTCTCAGACACTTGACCTAGACTATAAGTTAGGGGGTAAGAGTTGTGTTTTGGCCATCTTTGAAGTCCGCAGGATTTAAACAAAGCATATCCTCTATAAGAAACTAAATTTCTTATATTTCAATTTCCTGGTGTTATTTCATAGCTAGAAATAACAAAAAAATCATTCCCCCTAAACTTTGAGGCTTCAGGACTCCACAGTGTCAAAGGAAAACAGATGTTCAAGTCGGAAAGGCTGACAAAAGAGATGGTGGTGAGGAAGAATGTAAATCTGCTATTCAAGACACCCAGAAAACTTGAGCTACATCTAGACAGGAAGCAAATGGTGGCAGATCTATGTAAAGACCCAGGGGTGGAGTCGAAAACCATTAAGGATTCCTTCCTGAAACTGGTGTTCTCACTTGCAAAATTAGACAAATACTGGCTTTAACTGCTTTACAGATACGAGGATCCATTAAGAAAAAAATTTTAGGGGCTTCCCTGGTGGCTCAGTGGTGAAGAATCTGCCTGCTAATGCAGGAGACACGGGTTCAATCCCTGATCCGGGAAGATCCCACGTGCTGTGCAGCAACTAAGCCTGTGTGCCACAGCTACTGAGCCTGTGCTCTAGAGCCTGGGAACCAAAACTACGGAAGTGCACACGCCCTCGGGCCTGCTCTACAAGCCACTCCAATGAGAAGCCGAAGGCCGCACTACAGAGTAGCCCCTATTTTGCCGAAACTAAAGGAAAAAAAAAAGCCTACACAGCAAGTAAGAAGAAAGTGAAGTCGCTCAGTCGTGTCCAACTATTTGAGACCCCAAGGGGCATAGCCTGCAAGGTTCTCTGTCCATGGAATTTTCCAGGCTAGAATACTGGAGTGGGTTGCCATTTCCTTCTCCAGGGGATCTTCCTGATCCAGGGATCGAACTCAGGTCTCCCGCACTGCAGGCAGACTTTTTACCATCTGAGCCACCAGGGAAACCCTATGCAGCATAAGACCAAGCACAATCAAAAAACAAATTATTTAAATCATAAAAGAAAGCTTTTCATAAAGCATCATCCAAGTTCTCCTTTTGAAGACAGTGTTACGGCCAGGTGATATGGACTTCAAATTATGGCCCAGGCGGCCCAGTAACGTGCAAGTGGCTTTAGAATAGCGATAGTTGAGATCCCTGTAGGACAGGATTCTGGGGGTGCAGTGACTTTAGTGGGGAGGGCTAAGCTCTAGTTAGGCTAGAAGAGGACCAGTGGATGTGCCACATCTTACTCAAAGTACTAACTGAGGAAGATCATCTTGATATTATCAGGGCAACCAGTATTATCCCTATAAATGTTATACACACTTGTATTGACATACTTTTCTAAAAGGAAAGACAGTTTCAGCCAAGATGGGCATATCCTGCAGGCCACAGAGGGTGTCATGTCTGCCTCTGCTGGCCTCGTGGCTTTGGCACGTCTTTGGTCAGAAGGGAGGTGCTTTTCTCCCCTTCAGATCTTTCAGATCTCAGCTCAGATGAGCTTTCCCTGGCCAAAGACGAGCCAGGCCTCCCACTGAAAGCTCACTTTACACCTTGTTAGTACTTATCGTAACTATAAGAAACGGTCCCACAAATAATCTAAGTTCCATGAAGACAAGCACCACAAGCACAGAATCGGCAAAAAAAGCAAAGAACAGGCTTGCGGATCTCAATGAATCTCTGATTCATGCAAAACCTGATTCGGGGTGGAGGGGCTGTCTTCTTCAGTCACTAGGGGACCCCAGAATCCCTCCAAACTGCACCATCCTGTAACAGTCAATTCAGCACGTGGCTTACACCATCTCCACAGTAGGAGCGATGGAGGAGGCGTGCAGCACGTGGTCCAAGTGAGTCCATGGCACCGACTTAACTGCGAAGAAGTCTGGAAATGATTTGTTATTATATTTTCTTGGCTGCACCGCATGCCATGTGGGATCTTAGTCCCCCAACCAGGGATCGAAACTTGCTTTGGAAGTGCAGGGTCTTAACCACTGGGCTGTCAGGGGTGCCCCAAAGTTTGCAAACAGAGATCACAAGGATTATTTGGATGGCACTGCTCCTGCCACTTCGGTGCTCACAGCACCTCAGTGCTAGCTCAGTGCTGGCAAGGACTCGAATACCTGTAAAACAAAGTTACCTTCATCTTATTAAAATGTTATTAACACAGTTTTAACACAGAAGGCAAAGGCAGGGGAAGAAAATGGGTTAAGTGCACCTGCATGCATAGAAGTAAAAACACAACCAGCCCTTTCTAAGAGGGCAAATATATCCTCAGTCTTCCTTTAAACACATCTTTTTCTTAGAAATTCATCATTTTCATTTTAGATTGTGATCACTGTTGGCAAAGACAGAGTGGGTACAAGCTTTCTGTAAGTCAGTTTCTAAGTATTTGTTGAGGGGAACAAGTTTTCAATTAAAAAGAAAGTAAAGCATATCACTTGAACGTAAAAATACCTGTTTGTTCGGGTACTATAGGGTGTATCTCTTCCACGCACTGGAAAGAAACTGCCTACCAACGCAGGAGATGCAAGACAGGCGGGTTCCACCCCTGGGTCGGGAAGAACCCCTGGAGGAGGCAATGGCAACCCACTCCAGTACTCTTGCCTGGCGAATCCCACGGACAGAGGAGCCCGGCAGGTCATGAGGTCACAGAGTCAGCCACGACTGAGCACAGCGTTCTGTGATGAAGACCTGGTTAGTTCTGGTGATGTAAGATCGTAGCAATGGATCTCTTCCTGTCAACTGATACAAAAATAGGTACTGGATTGCTAAATTTTAAAGATTCTTTTCCCACTTAGAGGTTAAATCCCTTTCCTACAGGAGCCTATACAACCCTCAGAAAAGGTGTTTGACTATTACTTAAAAACTTGGCATCTAGCTACCCAATTTGCAACAATTTAACTGAAGGGCTTCTGACTTCCCTGGTGGTCCAGTGGTTAGCACTCTGCACTCCATACTTCCAAGGCCGCAGGGATGGGTCTTATCCCCGGTTGGGGAACCAAGGTCCCGCTCATGCTGCCTGGCATGGCCAAAAAATCTCACTATAGTTGGTGAGGGAGAGATAGGGAAGCCTGGTGTGCTGCAGTCTATGGGGTTGCAAAGGGTCAGATACAAGTTAGCAACTGAACAACAAAAGTCAGTACAAAATCTCATTATTCTAAAAGATATCATGTTTTCATTAGTAATATTTATCAAAGAGTAGGCCAAAAAAAAACAAGTTTGTAACAATTTATTTCCTACTGATATCTGTACACCTGTGTATCAATTTCAAAAGATCAAATTTATTATGTTTGACTGACTGAACCACCACTTCCTTGGAATATTATCTATCACCTTAGAAAATCGGAGAATGAGGAAAACCATGGGCTGGATCTTAAACGTTTCACCTGGAGATGACATAGTGTCCCTTCTGCTTTTAATTCCCCAGCCCACGGAAGTTAGATGCTCTTTGCAACCGTACCACGCACCCAGAAAGCAGACTTGATTCCAAGAGCACAACCGAGGCTGCCTACAAATACCTTTGTTGATGGTACCCCTCTTCCCTCCCCCACACCTTCAGCCGTATTTCCCCCAACCTTTTAACAAGCACACAGAAGTTCTCGCTCAGTGCAGGCAGGGACAGGGCAGCAACACAAATGAAGGGCTGGCTTATACATAAATTTCCACCATCTTTTCCACAAAGACACAAAGAAAAGCTGCTTCAGACATCAACCCACCTGAACTCCAGCTATTACCACCACGTGGGTCATGCCCAAGCCATTCTCCCCACATGGACCAACATGCCAACAAGGCAGCTACTGATAAGCTTCTTCCTACTTTTTGGACACCAAAAATCGGAGGTTTAAGTCTCTCTCTCCCCCGCCAGACCCCCACCACTTCCGCCTCACCTCCGAGGCTCTCTAGCATCCCTCTCGGAGTATGTGTGGTCCCCAGCAAGCCCTCATCAGTACGAACTCTGAGTACTTTGGGAAGGGAGCAGCTTCAGCTGAAGATCCACCAGAAGGGAGCTTACAGAAACAGACTCCTCAGTGGATCTCCAGCTACGATCAGGACTACAGTTAAATTGCCATCACACAATTCCTAGATGGGGAAACATTTTCAAACTGCATTGATTATCAATATAGGCAATACATTTATTTACTCTTAATTATAGATATTAAACTATTTTACAAATAAGCACTGTAAAAAGTTACTTAAGGTCTTCCATGGGAGTGGTGGAAGGGTTTTTATTAATAAAAAAATTCATATAGGGAATTCCCTGGCAGTCCTGTGGTTAGGACTACACACTTTCACTGCTGAAGGTCCAGGTTCAATCCCTGGTTAAGGAACTAGGATCCCGAGAGCGGCAAGATATGGCAAAAATAGAAAAAAGTATATAACAGAATTAGGAACAAAAACACCATTATTTGTGGATCAGAAGCAAGTTCAACTACCAGAGGATGCCAGCAGAAACTGATAGTGCCTCTGGTCAACAGAGGAGGCCAAAGGTTCGTCTTGCAAATTCTACAATACAAAACACTCGCACTCACACATTGCAATGCAAGCCCATCGTAAGGTTGTCCTCTGTCTCGCAAACATTTCTCAGTAGGCTAGATACTTTAGGAGAGATGTCATCTTTTCTCAATGAAACTATGTCCACAGAAATCTGACTCGTGGATGAACTGATCTAAGAGGCAATTTAAGGAACAAGTAGCACACTTTGACATCTGCACGTTTCAGAACGGCCCATCACACAAAACAGGAAGCCAAATCATGGGTTTTAAAAATTGTTTTATTTGGGAAAAGTGCGTCTTACAAAAGGGCAGCTGCAAAATACAGAGACCTCTGCAACAATTACTGTTTTTATCCTTTTTTTCTTTAAGTGAAAAGAACGAGTGATATCCGAGGCATCAGGGCAGTAGATGGACACATCTGGGGCACCTCCAAGTTATTTTCAGGAAAGAGCAACAAAATGCAAAGCTAAAATTTCCGATCAAGGAATTCTTCTAACAATTTAACATTAGCTTATCTTCTGGATTACCACCCTCTGTTTCCCCTTTTAGTGGAAAAGCCTGACTTACTATACTGTCAACCAATGACTCCATTACAGGAAATGCCTTAGAATGTAGTTTTGAATCTCACTGTCTGGCTGCAAAGCTTGGGGATGGAATGAGGCAAATACCCACAAAAGAGGAACACAAAAACCTGACAAAAAACGCCTCAAATGAGGATAAAAGTTTGTCAAAGTGCCTGGACTGAGAAGTCTAGGAGATCATACAACATTAAACACAACTCTGGACCCAAGCCCTAGGTTGTGTTAATACATGGGATAACCAGATAGTTTGCACTTCTGTGGCTAACCCCATTTCTCTATTTATACAGACAGAGCTAGCACTGCTCTATTAACAGCTACCAATAAACTGCTTTGTCCTTTAAGATCTATTTGCCACACAAGGCTGAAACCACTAAACCGAGTTTTTTCGCTAAGGCTACAAACACTGCGTCTATGCAGGGATGGGAAGCTTGTCACGCACTCACTCACATATCCCAAGTCCCTCGGCCTTGGGGAGTCAGCTTCCAACTCTGCATTATTTTCTTCCACTCCCATCTTATATGTGTTCTTTCACAGTTTTTCTATCACGCTAAAGACGGTAAAAATCTCAAATACATTCACACCTGGTTCTGGTTACCCAGTAGTAATTATTACTTGTGTGCAATGAAACAGAGACCAAAACCACAGGACGAATGCACAGGGCAGGGGTGACAGGACAGAGACCAGACGGAAAAACACAGATGTGCAGATTTCACCAGAAACCAAGTACCCACCTCCCGAGTCTAGAGTAGGAGGAGGCTACTTGCTACAGTTCAGATACTTCACCCATCACCCCGCTGCCTGGACCTCCAAAGCAGGGGCCAGTGCTGATACTTCTGAACCCAGGGTCCTCCAAAATGAGTCCTGGAAATCCAGGTACGCTCCCCTCAAACTGTGTGGATCTGGTGGAAAATCGTGACGCGACAAACCTACACTAACTGTCTGACAGTTGAATTCATGTTACAAAAAAACTAACTTTCAGATTTATTTTTGTAACTTTTTCAAACAGAGAAAACAACATACTCCTCGGGGAAAGGTGAGGGGCTGAGAAGACAGGCCCTGGGTAAAAATGATTACGACAGCACCTGGAGTTGAGAGGCCTGCCGAGGAGGGCGGCCCGGGCGCGGCCGCCACCCCCGAGGACCGCTGCCGCCTGAGGCTCGGCAGACCAGTTCACGCGCCCCGCCGAGCTGCTATAGATCCAAGTCATAAAAGTCTTCCAGCTCATCGTGAAACAAGTCCCACTCGTCTTCAGAGTCTGTCAGGTCGTCGTCCCCACCTGCAGCCAAGAGCATAAGCAACATCTCGCCCAGCTCAAAGGTGACAACCTCCTCTTCGTCGTCAAAAGGGTTGCTGCTCTCTCGCTCCTCGATGAGCTCCCAGAAGTGGTTCCTTCGTTGGGCCTGTAAGAAACAAGGCCGTGATAGGGGTGGCAGTGTGGGCAGCGTCTTCTAGGCTGCGGTTTCTAAGGCAAAACGTCCAGCACAGAGGGCATGGCGAGCCAAGACTTCTGATTTGGGGTTTCGACTTTTGCCAACGCCTCCCTGCTGGTTACTCGGCACACCGCTTAGTCTAGAGCCTTACGCGTTCTAGCTTTTCCTCTCATAGCCCTCCCGGTTTGCTGAGGTTGGTCTCCTTTAATCCTCTAGGCTCTGGCTCCTAGACCTGGGCCTTCACCGTCCCCTGCCCCTATTCTGTGCGGGCCTCAGGCTCAGCGTGTGGCATTTCCCCTCCTTTGAAAGAACAGTGAGAGTTACCCGGCATCTGCTCGATGTTCCCACTTTCTGTCTCTGTGGCTCCTCTCTACGGCCATCAGGGTACGCATGCTTGTAAAAACAGTTCCCTCCAAATGGGCAGCTCCCACGGCCTTCATCAAAATACCTGCACGCCTTGTTGCTGGAAAGGAAAATAGCGCAACCCTTACTCATGGTGGATTTCAGGTCTATATTCGACTATCATCCAGGGTTTCTTTAAAATGGGGAGAGAATAGAACCGGTACGTCTGTTACCAGCCCTCCCCGAGGTGTGTTCTTAAACGTGTGTGCTATCGCATGAAAACAGACTGGAACCAGAAACTGTTCAAGTTTAACAGCGCTAGAATCGCAGATCCAGCAGAGAAAGAACCTTCGAGAAGGCCCCCACACAAGAATACAGGAGGACAACCACGGCACAGACTCGGGATACGGCAGGCCCCATCCCTGGGCGTGAGCCACGCCAGCAGTGCAGGCCTCGTTATAGCACAGCCCCTGGGCCTGCACCCCCGCGACTGTCACAGCAAGATACACACCAGGTAAGCGCCATCGGGGTGACACACCGTACTGGGAAGTAAAAGAAAGGGTAGGAAGGAGGTAGGAGTGTATAATGCAGCACTGTTTCTTTTCAAAGTGAGCCCAAGCGACACGTTGGGATCTTAGCTTGAGAAAAGGCTGCAGTGCTCATACCTCATTGCTTCCTTGTATTTCTGAATGAGTTTCTGCTTCTCTTCTTTCTCCTCCACCCAGTACTCACTTGGAATGACAAAGTTAGATGTGATCCGGCATTCTGGGCAGGACCTGGGAAACAATGAACAGGCTGCAGTGCAAATTCCCCTTTGCAGGCCCACTCTCCTTCAAGGACACACCCCGGTGTGTCACCTCCAGACTCAAAGACTTAACTGAGAGGCAGATGGGCACTTCCTGCAAGGGTCCCACACCACTGACCATTTCCTTTTTTTGTAAGTTCAACTCAATGGCTAGCCAGTTCATTAAAAAAAATAACTTTAGTTTTAAAAAAAACAACAACAAAAAGAAGACATTTCACACAGACTCCTTTTTCTTTCGTTTAAATAAATTTATTTCTTGTAACTTTGCTCTGTTTAGATTATGTAGTTTTTGTTCAGTTATGAGAACAATTTTTAAAGGATGGTGGATTATTGGCTAGCTTAATGGATGGAATAGGAAAGTGGAAAATGTAAAATGCCAGGAAACATACATTCAGAGCTAGATACGCTTCTTCTCTGAGCCTAAACTGGCTAATCCATTAAACACAATCTCCTCAGAAAAAAGCACGAAGATTCTACTAACTGATACATAGGGTTTTCCTCATTTCAAACAAAAGTAGATATACCAACTAATCTAGAAGCTAGCTGAAATACAAAGAAGAACTCCCAATTAGAAGAATACCCCAGTTTCGAGATAAAATGCATGCATTTAAATGCGGTCCATCTGGCTGAAAGTTGGCACAAGATACTAAATTCTTCCCCAAAATAGAAAGCACAAACGGAGATTGGGGAGGAGTCTCACTTTATGATCTTGCTCTCAAATTGCTTAGCACTCCTCCACTTGCGAATACACTTGAGACAGTAGGTATGGTTGCAGTTGGACAGGATCCCGAAGCGGCGCTCGCTGGGGTTGGCTTTCTCATAGACCACCTCCATGCAGATGCCACACACCATGTCCTTGCTGCGCTGCACCGCGAACGAGAGCTCCATGTCCTTCTCGTGGGCCTCGATGCAGGACTAGAGTGTGGACAGAGAGGAGCAGTCAGGGTGTGGAATCAGGACAGACCGCTAAGAACGCCTGTTCAAACACCCAACTGGAAAGAGAACTGTTCCCAATATGACATCAGAAACAGCTTTGTTTAACCAGGCGGTACAGGTGTGCAGACATCAAGGGACTTCACAATACTGTCAAGTCAAACTCTAAGGACTCAACCTCAAGAACTAAAAGAATTACCTACTTTTCTCTATCCTGCAACTCAACCCTTGCAGTTACCCACATTACAGGCTGTTTTTCATACTCTTTATTAGTGCACTCATTTCTAGATGGAAAATGTAATTAGGATTAAGACTCTAATTTGCCACCTGTCAGAAAATCAGAATGAAGGAAACGAACACTTATTAGGTGACAATTATGTGCCAGGCATGTAAGTTTCACATCCAAAATATAACAGTATTGAGATATATAATTTCATACCATACAATGTATTCACTCAAAGTGTACAATGAAATGGTTTTCAGTACATGCAGTTATACAAACATCACCTCAGTCTGTCTCGGACATTTCCATTACCCCAGAGAAACTCCAAATCCACAGTAGTCATTTCCCCTCAACACCCTCAGTTCTAGGCAACGACAAGTCTGTGGATATGCTTATTCAGGGCACTTCACAAAAAAATATGTGGTCGTCTGTGACTGGTTTTGCTCACTTGACTACATTTTCAAGGTTATCTATGTTGTAGAATATGTGACTTTCATTTCTTTTTATTGCTGGGTAACATTCCATTGTATGGAGAGACAAGTTAGTTTTTCCATTGATCAGATGACGGATACTTTGGTTGTCTCCACTTTGGAGCCATTATGAATAATGCTATGAACACTCACATACACGTTTCTGTGTGGACATCACATACTTTTTATTTTAAATGAGGTATAATTGACACATTATACTACACATATTTTATTCTATAAAAAATATGCTGGTTATTATACCATGGTTCACCCCCACCCTCACAACCAAATTTATTTTTATTAAACAGACATGATTATGATTAGAAGCAAAACTTCCTCTAATCAAGTTTGCAATTCAGTATACTCAGATACAAACGAGCTTAAAACCATAGTCTGAAACTGTCATACACTGCTAATGAGAATGTAAAATGGTACAGTCACTGGGAAAAAGTTGCTCAAAATATTAAGCACAGAGTTACCATATGACCTAGCAACCTTATTTTAAGGTAATTAAAATGTATGTCCACAAAACTTTATACATGAGTGTTCAGGGGATTATTCTTAATGGGCAAAAGGCGAAACAACCCAAATGGAAAAACAAACTGTCACACAGCCACCCAGAGGATTATTATGCAGCCAAGAAAAGGATTAACTGATACACACTAAATCATGAACAAATTCTGAAAACATTATGCTACTGTTTTAGCCAGTCACAAAAGGCCACATATGATTCCATTCATAGGAAATTCGCAAAACAAACAAAAAAAATCCATGGAGACAGGAAGTAAATGAGTTGTTGCCTGGAGCTAGAGGAAGGGAAGAATGGAGACTAAAGGAGTTAATGAGTATCAAGTCTCTTTTCTGGGGAGAATGAAAATGTCCTAAATTAGAGAATAGTGATCATGGTTGAACAACTATGCAATGAAATATGCATTTTAGAAGAGTAGGCTGTATGGAACTTGAATTTCAGAAAAGCTATTGTTTTTAAAAAAGCAGGAAAGAAAAGGGGGGAGAAAAAAAAAGCCCATAATCTGAGGTTCTCTAAAAGCCTAATTCCTGATAAAACAGTCAAGAATGCCAGGAAGGGAAACACTCCTACTTAAAGAGAACCATCTGATTCACCCAGTGTCTCTCTGACATGAGCTGACAATGCTGTGAAAGGGCAAACACCTGTTAGAGTGCGTGCTTCCTTCCGACTTACTTTTATATGCTGTGACCTCTGGGCAGCATCCACGGGGTGGAGGACCTGCAGCCCGCACATGTCACATGCGTCTCCGTGCAGATACGCACAGTTCTCCCCATAGCGGCACTCCCCCACTGCAGCATACGGGCAGAGCTGCTTCTTAGTCTCCACTGCGCTTTGCTCCTTCTCTGCGTCTTCCTTGGTCACTGAGCCCTGCAGGGGGGCTTCAGCGGAGGAAGGGGCAGCTGAAAAATGTTTAAGAAGGTGGTAAAGGTCCAAAACGGTTAAGGCAGATACATGAACTAGTCTCGCTAAAGAAGATAAAAAGAACTTAAGAGAAACTCCAAAATAGTCTATTGAAACTAATGCCCCACTTTTGAAAGAAATGAATGTCTTTTGCTACTAATATTTTCAAGATTAGCCTTGTTTAAAATTTTAAAAAAACTTAAAAGTTTTTGAATGTATTTCAACTGTACTGATTAAAGAAGATAAAGGTCCATTTTTCAAAACATTCTACATTCGTTACTACTGAAAGTCAAGAAGTTTCTTTTGCTCCATCTTTTTTTTTTCTTTTAAGGTGACCTAATTTAAGAATATTAAGACTAGGCTAAATATGAAAACTGGAAGCAGGAAAGTTGTGAAAATTCAGCTAATTGATAAAACACTCTCCAGCCTTCTAACTTGTTTCTTCTTCAAAGATACTCACTCCGGCCACAGTAGGGCTGCCCCGGAACAAACTCGATAGCATTCACCCAGTCTTCTGAACCGGCTCCTACAGTTGCAAAGTTTGAATTTCTTGACTCAGCTTCGCCCATATTCATTTCAACAGTCGGTCCAACTGATGAGAGACTCGAGGAAGCAGCAAGGGATGACTTTGGAGTTAGATCGGTAGCAGTTGCTTCTTCCTGTTTCAGTGGCTTGCTATGTTCATATCTTGAAAAGAAAATTTACAAAGTCAGCCATCACTGTCTAACCAGAAGCCTCTAGATGGAATATACATTCCCAATCCTGTCCTTGGGTTCTTTTCAAATTACTGTGCCGGTGAATCATGTGGGAAATTGTTAAAAGGCAGATACCTAATTTCTGAGTCTGGAGTATAGCCCCTAATTTTGCATGTCTCTGACAAGTCCCCACATGATGCTAATGCCACTGGTCCAGGGACCAGTTCGAGTAGCAAGGCCATACAGATTCAGGGCTCTGCAGGTCAAACCACCAATGTCACAACTGTAAGTCTGCAACTGTAGTTCCAAAGCAGCCACGGCATTATCTAAACAGCTGTGCGTGACTGTGTTCCAATAAAACTTTACAAAAACAGGACCCAGTCACATGTACTCTTCTACAAACCATAGTTCGCCCACCCCTGCTGTAGACCATCTATTACCCCTCAAATTCCACTCTCATTAAGAGTTTCAGGAATTGACAAGTTATCGTTACCATGGCAGCTCTCTAAAAAAAAGACTATGCAGCCCAAACTGACTGATGAAGCAAAGCAAGGCTGACACTCAAATCCAGCAAGTAAAAATGTGGGCCATGTTACCAATGCATAAATTAAAATGCTCCCAATATTAAAAGGGAGAAGCAGTATTTATAAAATATACAATGTGTATTTCCTTTTCTCCTATATACATCCACTCACCTACTTTTCTGAACTCTTACCCTGTGCATTTCCTGATTCCTTGTAATCTATAAAATTATTATTGAACCTCATCTCCAAATCCGGAAAAAGCTAATTTCCCTCAAGAAGCACCTTGCTGCCTAAGAAAATCCTCACAATTTTTAGAATATTTTAGGCTGTGAAATTCTCTCAGACACAAGAAATTAATGATGAACATACTACTGGGTTGGCCAAGTTCATCTCGGTTTTTCCAAAACATCTTACAGAAAAACCTGAACCAACTTTTTGGCTAACCCAATCCATAAGCTGTTATAATGTATCTAGCGGTTCTTGAAATTAACTCACTGGCAATACTAACCATGGGTCATCTGTGTTACAAGTGTCTGTGTTTACATCTAAAAGATAAAACATTCTAACTAAAGACTGCTCTTTAACATGGCAAACATTTGCTGAGCTGGTTTTTGTCATTATGTTATCTCAAATCCTCCTATTTCAACTCTTAAGCATTAGGTAACCTACTGTGAGTATCCTGGTATCAGCCACAAAAACCCAGTGCATTTATTCAAGGCTGGAATTATGCAAGCTAAAGATCATGAATATACTTTTTCACTTGGACAGTCTCACTTCATCATCAAAAATATATCAGAGATGACATGTTAAGTAGTGTTCTAGCTCTAATGTGACTCCAAAGCTGCCCTGTAAAACAGAGCAGCCATTAGCTGAATCTAATTATTTATACTTACATTCAAAACTCAGTTCCTTGGTGCTGTATCTAATTATTTACATTTACATTCAAGACTCAGTTCCCTTGGACTAGCTACATTTTCAAGTGTTCAGTGGTCACATGTAGCTAGCAGTTTCTTTTTGGGGCAGCAGATAGAAAGCATTCATGCTATCACACAAAGTTCTACTGAACAGCATTGCTCTGAGGTTTTAGAGCTTTAGGGAACCTTAGAAATCTAGTCCCCAGTCCTCACATTTTAATTACTTTCACAGCCTTTAACTTAGAAAAGAACCCAGGTTTTGGAATTAAGATGCCAGCTTCACCAATGAAGACAGCCTCCAGGGCTTTGAGGAAGTTTTAAAGGATTCAGTTCAGTTCTGTCGCTCAGTCGTGTCTGACTCTTTGCGACCCCATGAATCGCAGCACACCAGGCCTCCCTATCCATCACNCTCCTCCGTCTATGGGATTTTCTAGGCAAGAGTACTGGAGTGGGGTGCCACCTGACATGAATTTGAATGCATATACCTCTGCACACACAGTGACTGGAAAGATATCACGTAACAGTACCTGGTAACCTGGATGAATCATTCGTCATGCTAGCAAAAAACTGAAGCCAACCTCTGCTCAGACTTACTGTTTGGCTGGTTTGCCGTTTCTCCAACCTGAACTTCCACGATGTCTATTTTCTCATGAGGGGATGGTCTTTGCAGTAATTGCAGAAGGGGAAACTGAGGCACAGCCTTATCACCCCTTCTTGCTCACTCCACCCCCAGGAAGAAACTTTCCTTTCTTCAATCTCTTCTCAGTCTTTTTCGAAAAAATTATAACCATTATCCTCTCTCTACCTTCTAAAGGAAGGGACTATCCAGTGCTCACATAAGAAGAAAAATGACTTTAAAACAAAATACAAGATGATTTTAAAAGGCAGGAGAGAAACACTGCACTTTTTCTGTGCAATTTTTTCTTTTTTTAGAGTTGCCACTTTGACAGATTCCATGATAAACGCACAAGGTACACTATTTCTCCTATGGGATAAACTTACAAGGCAAGGTCATGCAACAAAGTACTACAATGACATCATTTAAAGACAACCCCAGGGTTGTTAAAAGTTATGAATTTCTAGAAATAGCTTTGATTAAAAAAAAAAAATCTTTCCAGGATGTTGTATTATGCAGTGATGTAATAACATCAAATGGTGGCTGCGTGATATATACATTAACACCAACAAGTGAATGCCAGTTTCTGTAGGACACAGTTTACTACTAGGTAGCAATTTAATATTCGGATGCTAAGCTATCTTCTGAGGAGAGGAAGGAAGCTGTTCTGCAGTTAGTCTTTGTGGCTCTTCAATGTTCCTCCTGTTATTATACACTTTTTTATTAAATATGGCTGTTATCCCTTCCCCAGTGGGCACTGCAAACCAGTAACAACTGCAGATACGAGATTAAGCTTGTGTAACAGACTGCTTTGTTTCAGTTAGAAAGCTTAAGTTGCTCAGGGATAATGAACACAAGATAATGTCAGCAGAGCTGAACAAAAACAAATTCTGTGTTGCTTTCATTCACGGCAAAACCTGCGTTTCAGATCAAACTTGCACAAAGACCATCTGCTTGGTGAAACACTCTTCCTTCCCAATGCATGGATTTATGTCAGAATCCAAAGAGTTTTTCATGTAATTATTGAGCTTCTGCAGATTTGGATCTCCAAGTTAACATTGGAGGTGCCTGCTTCAAAATCTCATGGGATACATTTTTTTTAACTGGGGACAGCAGTGCAGGGGAGGCAAAGTGTTGAGAAATGAAAAAGTCTTCAGATAGTCTTCTTGTAAATTCCCTGCCTAAATTTTAAACACTTCAACAAACATGTTTAAATGCCTTACTCTGGGGCCCAGGAGATGAAGGGTGAAAACCAGACAAATAAAGGAAAAGAATTCCCTTTCACGAGATACCTGAAAGTGTGAGTAGGAAAAAAAAAAAAAATGGGAAAGAGAAGAAGGAGTGCTAAGGGGGTTTTGTAATGTGAGGTTGTCTGAAATAAGATTGGAAGGAAGCTTGGAGACGAAAGATTTGGTCTGAGTCAGGACTTGGAAGCATTATAAAAGGAGTGTTTTATAAAAGGAGGAATCATTAAAAGGATCCACACATTCATTTGCATGAATTAGCAAACCCAGGAGAGTGTCTGAAATGGACTGCAGCGCTGAACTGAAATGGAGGTTACTGATTTCCCCGCAACACCCAGGCCTCAGTGGGCAGAAAGCAGAGTCACATGAACAAACCTTTCCAGCCAGAGTCGAAAGATCATCACCTCCAATGATCTGCATCTCGTCCATGGACTGGTCATTCTAAACGGAAAGGGGGAGATAATATTTTACTATACAAGAAAAGCTGTAAAGCACGTTTCCCCATCTAGCCGGCCAGGAGCTGGACTGCGCCTTGCAAATATAGCACAAATAGCTGGTCCTGATTCATGGTTGCCTATGGTTACCAAGAGCCAGTCTCCTGCCACCGCGCTTGAGACAAAGCATCCTAATGGCTGACAGCCGAGCCTGTGTGGAGAGGGGATGGAGGGAGCGGGGAGAGGACAAGCAAATCTAATTTTGGACCAAAATAAAACCATGGAAGGTGCCTGAGCCTATTCTGCAGCAGATGGAATTGGAGAAGACAGTCATGCTCCTGGACTTCCCTGGGGTGGTTGGGGCTATGGAGCGGGGAGCTGGGGAGGGGGCCTAGCGTTTGTCAGCTGTGCCAACAGCCCCAGTTACAGCCCTGCAGTGGGGAACAATTAGACTGTGGATCCCACAGAGGTGAGAGACCCCCTCTCCTCACTACCAACATGGGTCCAATCCCTTATCTGTATCAAAGGCAATTCTAAAAGGCCATAGATCAAGAAATATTACACTTAGATTGTGAGACAAGGATGATGAAGCCTCAGGAACTTTCTGGAATTCAGGAATATGAGACTAGAATCCCGTTTAGTAGACTTTTCATAATACCTTGTAATAACCTATAATGGAAAAGACTCTGAAAAGAATATTATATATATTTATATAGGATTCCCTTGTGGCTCAGATGGTAAAAGAACCTGCCTGCAATGCAGGAGACCTGGGTTTGATTCCTGGGTTGGGAAGATCCCCAGGAGAAGGGAATGGCTACCCACTCCCATATTCTTGGCTGGAGAATCTTGGACAGAGGAGCCTGGCAGGTTAGTCTATGGGGTCACAATGAGTCAGACACAACTGAGCAACTACCACACACACACGTATATGTATACATATAGCTGAATCACTTTGCTGTACACCAGAAAGTAACACAACATTGTAAATCAACTATACTTCAGTTAAAAGAAAGAGACTTTTCACTTAAGTCCTAGTAGAGATTATAAGCATTCCTTTTCACAGTATTTATATATGGGACATCATTTTGCCTCAATCAAACCTCTCTCTCACACACACACACAATAAAATGTGGGCTGTTTCTTAGTAAATATCAAAATAGAATAACATGGGGGCAGAACAGGTTAAAAGAAGGCAAGCAACTTATTTTCTGGCTTCCTTGCAAAGATGCATTAGAGGAACTGAAGGGGACATCCTACAGGCAATTGGTTTCATGATCAAGCAAACTGCGGTGACACTGCAGTCCCTTAATCCGAATAACCTAAGTGAGAAGACACCAAGAGAGGGAACAGACATATGATGTGCTGAACCAGGAAGTTTCTTCAGTTACTGCTATTGCTTTGGCCAGCTCAGTGCGTTTCTCCCTTATTCTGGCAAGAAGGCCCTGCCTTTTTGGGGGGGAGGGAGTTCATTCCCCTAAAGGAATTTTCTTGGGTTAGTTTGAGTTGGATTCTGTCACCTGCAACTCAGACAGTCTAGACCTAGAGATACATTGTCACGGCACTGGTCATCAGAAAGGAAAAAAGAAAATAGCCAATCAACCAATACAATAGTTTTACCAATGAAGCAGCATTTTGTCTTTCACCTTACTGCTCAAGAGGAAAAAAAAAAAAAAAAANTGCACATAGTTTAAAAAAATCAATATATATTAAACTTTGAAAACTATTTTGCATGTTCGTATTAAATGGATTTAGGCTCTAGGTTCATGTAACTAGAAACAATTCTTTTCACTTTTGTAAGTGTCCAGAGGAGCATTCTAAAATCATGCAAATGGTGGGACCATGCTTTGTCATTTAGGAATGGTGAAGGGAATGGCTACCCACTCAAATATTCTTGCTGGAGAATTCCATGGACAGAGGAGCCTGGCAGGCTACAGTCCACGGGATTGCAAAGAGTTGGACACGACCGAACTACTAATACTTTCACTTTCACATATTCCAAAGATGTCCATGTCCTGATGCTCAGAACCTGTGAATATATATGACAAAAGAGACCTTGCTGGTGCGATTGAATTAATGATTTTATGATGGAGACATTATCCTGGTTTATCAGAGTGGGTCTGTTGCAGTCACAGGGTTATCTTATATGAGGGAGGACAAGAAGGTCAGCATCAGAGATGTGGTGAAAGGAGAGAGAGGTCAGAGTGATGTAGAACCATGAGACAAGGAATGTAGGAAACTTCTAGAAAGTGGCAAAGACATAAAAACAGATTCTTTTCTATAGCCTCCAAAAGTAATACAGCCCTGCCTATTGTTTAAGACTTCTGATCTCCAGAACGGTAAAATAATAAATCTGTGCTATTGGTTTTTTTTTTTGTTTGTTTTGTTTTGTTTTGTTTTAATCTGTGCTGTTTTAAGTCACTAGGTTNACAGCCCTGCCTATTGTTTAAGACTTCTGATCTCCAGAACGGTAAAATAATAAATCTGTGCTATTGGTTTTTTTTTTTGTTTGTTTTGTTTTGTTTTGTTTTAATCTGTGCTGTTTTAAGTCACTAGGTTTATGGATAGTTTTTACAACAGCAGTGGGAGACTAATACATGTTTTAAATACTAAATGTCAGTATTGTCTTCCAGTCAGAGTCACAACAAAAAGAAATCAAATCTCTCTAAAATGTGTACTGTGGATGTGTACTGTGGAAATACCTTGTTCTGGTTTCCCCCTCTTGTAAATTATCAGTTCACCCTGATCTGGGCTAATGTAGACCTCTACCATTTTCCCATTCTTCACATCTCTGTATTCCTGATCCAGCCTCCCCACTCTGGATTGCCAGTGTTATTTTCTTTCAAACCTACATCTCGTTCTGTAAGTCGTTTCCCTGGGCATTTTCATGGCCTCTGAAATATCTATGGAATAAAGTACAAGCAGTATAATGCCTTTAACAAAGCTCTCCACGATCTAGTTCTTCATTATCTTTCCAAATATTCCCCTCATCACACTTTTATCTCTTTTCACACCCCATAGTCAAGTCTGTCANAAATATCTATGGAATAAAGTACAAGCAGTATAATGCCTTTAACAAAGCTCTCCACGATCTAGTTCTTCATTATCTTTCCAAATATTCCCCTCATCACACTTTTATCTCTTTTCACACCCCATAGTCAAGTCTGTCATCCCCAGTACATGGGAGACTATTTTCTAGTCTCTGTCTCTTTGCTTAAGCTTTTCGCACTGTTTGATATGCCTTCCTCCCTTCTCCTTAACCCCATTCCCATTTTTTAAAAAATCTTTTTTACCCCTCATTTCTAGACTGAAATTGTTTTCAAGATTTTTACTCAATGAAACTTTGTTATTCCTCTAGTTAGAACTGATCATTTTTTTAGGCTCCCATTTCAGCCTGTATATACTTTTGTTATAAAATATACACCATCACCCTGGCTTGTTCGCACCTCTAGTTCCCATTTCTAGACCATGAGTGCCTAAGCAGCAGCTATGGTATTTTAATAGTCTGTGTTTCAAGCAATTAATAAATTATTTCAGAGGGTTCAGTTCCGTTCAGTCACTCAGTCGTGTCCGACTCTTTGCGACCCCATGAATTGCAGCACCCCAGGCCTCCCTGTCCATCACCAACTCCTGGAGTTCACTCAGACTCATGTCCATCAAGTCAGTGATGCCATCCAGCCATCTCATCCTCATCCTGGGAGCTGCCAGTCCCTCCCAGCATCAGAGTCTTTTCCAATGAGTCAACTCTTTTCAGAAGGTAGTGCCTAATAAAGATTTGATTAATTAATCAGTGTTTATCAGAGCCCATATGATGACATTTGATTGAAAGTTGATATTTAAATTATTATTAGGTTAAGTTTTGTCTTCTGCAAAGCACCACCTAACGTACCCCTGTATAATTAAATTGAGCCATTTAAATTATGTGGTCTTCATAGGGATGGTGATCGTATTCTTTTCAAGTTTTTTGATGAGCACTCTATGAAAATGCAAATAAAATAATGTTTTCATGTCAAAATGATTTATACAGATCACTTTTTATTTTTCCACTGAACTTAATGCAGAAGAAAATTTTGTTAGGCTATATAAGATATATTATGGTGTTCCCAGAACCATGATGATTTTTATTGTTCCATGAAGGTCTCATAAAGTATTCATGGGGTTAATTGTACAGTTAGAAATCTGTCATTTTTATCACTTTTAATGATACTTTTAAAATGATCGTGTATAATTTGTGATTTTAAAAAATATATTTTTAGGTGTCAAGGCAATAAGAGCTTTTTGTCAAGTGAGTCACTATGTAAAACTTTGCATTTGTCATTCATACAATTACAGACTATTTAATAGACTGGAAATATTCCTTAGAGCTCTGTTCTTAAATAGGCATGGTGGCAAATTTCTAATGTGTCTGTATTCTATTTTGGTTTCTGACAAAATAACTTAATGGCATGGACTCTTAACGTGATTTTATCCCTACCTTGCTGTATGACCTTGAGGGAAATTGTTTACCTGTGTTAAGTTTCCCTTTCTTTAACTCTAAAATGGGAATAATGATATTGGTAATCTCAAAGGGCTGTTGTGAGTTTCAAATGAAAATTCAGGTAAAGCACTTAGCCCAATGACTGACTCAAAGTAAATTCTCCATAAAGATTAGTGTAATTATCATTGTTAGCCCTGGCTCCCTATTGCTTTATTGTTTCTAATTTAATACTCTTCAGTTAGGATACATTCTATGAATAATGCTGACTCCTTACTACTGTAAGCCATAAAACATAATTAAACTATAAACCTTCTTCTCAGGGTGATTTACAATGTAACAGAGGGAGATAGTACTACATCTATGACTAATTATAAGGAAGAATATGATTAATTACTTGAGAAGGTAAAATGGGTGTGTAAGAAAGGAGAAATGACCTTCACCAGCTGGGCTCAGATATCAAGGCAGTGGTGGCAACAAAAGGCTCTATTTTATTTTTAAAGTATTTTTAAAGTATTTTAAAATGGGTCTAATTTTGACTATGGTGATAAAGAGGTATTCCAGGCAAGAAGCAGGAAATGACTATGAAGATGGAGAATGGGAGGACTTAAATAAAATAAATAGGTCTAATTTTAATCCAAATGGTCACCCTACTGTTAGTTTTAGCATTTTTGCCCCTGAGTCTCTTAAAAAAAACTCACTGTTAATATACTTTTTCTTATCAGACTGCAGTAAACTTTTTTTTAGTTTTTTTTTTTTTTAACTCTTAAAATTTATTTTCAAGTTACCGTGTAGAAATGTTTGTTTTCATTCACAAAAATTTATGACACATACAAAATATAATGATGCTATAGAAATGAATGATTAGCATATCCACTGTTTAAAAAACTAGGTACATGCAGCAGAGTTGAAAGACGGTAACAAAAATAGTGGAGTGAAATAATTATACGTTTGGCCTCAAATGGCTTCTTTGTAACCAAGTTGGACAGAATGCCAGGCCAGTATGATTGGTTTTGCAGAAATGAAATATTAGGATGCCAGAAAACAGTCTGACTGCATGCGTACAATCTTTTAGTCTAGTCTGTGACAAAGGCTTGGGACTCTACAAAGTGGCCCCAACAGAAAAGGAAAAATGGAGAAAATGTAAGGAAGAGAAGGAGGGGGAATGACAATGATATTTGTCATCCCCTTTCCTGTTCCCATTGTTGTGGCATTATGTTACCATGGTAACCTGAACAAGAAACTGTCTTTAAACTGACAGATTCTAATAAGGTTTAATATTATCTTCAATATATATTTGTATTATGACTAATGAGTATAACAATAATAGTTGTTGATCAATTGATGAATATATGACAGATACTATATGAGATATTTGGACACCTGATGTACACTGCTATGTAGATTTTTTAAAATATTCATTTCATAGGCAAGGAAGGTGAGACAGCAAATAAATGACAGAATCAGAATTTGAAGGTTATACTGGATGACAGAAAAACATTTAGCCACTATTCTACACTGTGGGGCCTAGCATGGTGCTTGGCTTATATGTTGAAGAGTGAACGAATATTGTATGAAAACATTTACTGATCTTTGCAACCCTCTCCTAAGAATTGTGACAGAGTCTGAGCGGACTGAGATGTGATCCTCTTTAGAGGCTAGCGTGATGGCTTGCCATAGCTTTATGGCTACTGGCAGAAGACATGGACTCCGGAGTCAGAGACCGAGGGCCTTTTTCCTCATAGCAATAGCAGTTCGCCAAACCCCAGTCCCCTCAGTTGGGGGCCCACCGACACCTGCTTGTGCAGCGAGTTCCATTACCAGAGCTGAACACTGTATTAAGAACAAACAAATACTTTACACTGGGCAGTAAGCACATGTCTGCCCATTGCTCTGAAGGCAGACACTGTTTTTATCTTTTGAGGATATTGACTGTACCAATATCTTTAAAAAGATAGTCTCAGAAAAAGGACCTCTGTTCACAAGCTTTACGGAAATGTGAGGAACCCATGGAGAAGGTCTCTCAACACCTTTCATCTGCATAAATGCATTCTTAGGAACATGGTCATCTACTCCCCTAATTTTCTGCCCTCATACATTTTTTTTCCCTGTCTTTTTAAAATAAATATTCATTTCTTTATTTGACTGTGCCAGGTCTTAGTTGCAGGATACAGGATCTAGTTCCCTGACCAGGAATTGAACCAGAGCCCACTGCACTGAGAACAGAATCTTAGGCACTGGACCACCAGGGAAGTCACAGTCCTCATCCTTTTTGGCTGACATGGCAGTTTGATTCCTTATGGGAAACTCTAGCTGCAATACTGGCATACTGACATTGGCCAGCCTGAAACCGGGAGGAAACCCTATATTGTACTGCACACAAGGGACCACGGCCATTTCTGATGCGGTGGTCTAACCTGCCCTCTAGAGCCTTGCTCTCTGGTGTAGTGTTAAACCAATTAGGTAAGTTCCCATACACATTCCTGTCTTTGTACATAGGAAGTCAGTGCAAAGGAAGGGGTGGATCCTCCAGCTTGGGTGGAAACTAGAGCAGTTTTTCCAGGAGCCTGCTCTGCTTACAGCCTCCAGGCATGTGATTGGAATCATTCTTCTTTTATAGAATTCCCTCTGTTTCTTTACAATAAACTTCCATTCCTTTAAACCCTCTCTTAAAATCTCCTCCTTTGTGACTCAGGAATTTGAATGGCAGGATAGCACTATATTTATCTTCCTAATTTTAAAAGCATTTAATTACTAATAATTACCATCAATGTGTTTTTTTCCCCCTTAGTGCACATTAAAAACTTTGAATCCCATTTTCTATAATAATTTAAATCAATCTGGAGGGACAGAGAGTAGTTAATTATCTATAATTTCTCAAAATAGAAATGCTGAAATTATTGAATTGAAACAGAAATCTAGTGGAGAATAAAACTGAAAAAAAAAAAAAAANTCAATTCTTCCCATGAGGTGGCCAAAGTACTGGAGTTTCAGCTTTAGCATCATTCCTTCCAAAGAACACCCGGGGCTGATCTCCTTCAGAATGAACTGGTTGGATCTCCTTGCAGTCCAAGGGACTCTCAAGAGTCTTCTCCAACACCACAGTTCAAAAGCATTTAAAGGATTAAGTAAAACTAAATGTCAAGATGAAAGGGTCTAAGAACTGGTTTCAATGCCTATATTTTAATTTCTGTTCTTTCTCCTTTGCCATACTCATTTGAAGAATTTCCTAGTAAATAACTCAAATATCTACTTAAACAATTAGAATGCTAATCATCATCTATCAAGTTACAAATACGACAAAGTTGGGTTTTTTTTAATATTTATTTGGCTGAGCTGGGTCTTAGCTGCAGCACGTAGAAACTAGTTCCCTAACCAGGGATAGACCCAGGTGCTCCCTGCATTGGGAGTGCAAAGTCTTGGACCCTGGACCACTAGCAAGTCCCACTATAAAGTTTTGAAAGGAGTGCATTTTGGTTTTAAGGTAAGTTTATCAAGGAATCAAAAAGGTATAATATTTTTGATAGCATAGAATATTAGCAAGAAGGTTCACATTTGTAAATAGTGCAGAATAGATCTGTATAAAATATACTTCTGAAGTAAAAATTTGCAAGTAAGCACCATGAAAGATAGAGCACAAGAAAGAACTAATACATTAAGCAAGAAAAAGCAAGACTCCTATTCTGAAAGGAATTTGCTAAAAGCTAATGGTTCAGTGAAGCAGAGAGCTCTTCTTAGAATAGGAACTGGCCAACTACACGCCTCAGGTCAAACCCAACTGGAGCTAGGAATGGTTTTGGCATTTTTAAATGTTGGAAAAAAAGATCATTTCATGACAAGAAATTAAATTTCAGTGTCCCAAAATAAAAGTTTCATTGGAACCTAGCCACACTATTAGCTTATGTATTATCTAGGGTTGTTTTTGTGCTACAAGAGACCATATGGGCTGCCTAGCTAAAAATATTAATTCTCTGGCCCCATACTGAAAGTCTGCCAGCCCTGGCTAATCATATCTACTGGATTCACAGTCATGATAATGGCTTTATTAACGCTACTAAATTAATTCTTTAATGAATTATCACAGAATTGCTGATCCTTTTTAGCCAAAGTGTTGAATGGGGTATTAATGCTGAGACAATACTGAAACCAATACTGTGTTTTCCTTTCATATCTTTCAACGAGTACCCTGATACAGTTTCCAGCGAAGGAAGTTTAATTTTTCTTCTACACAAAAGAACAACACTTCTTCATCTTATTGGCTTGCAATGCCCTCCACCCACCCTTGTGAGGTTTGATATCTGCCTTTTAAGCTTTTAATGTGTAGGATTCAGTAGGTCTACAGTGAAAACTCCTCCAAAGGGGAATTCCCTGGCAGTCTAATGGTTAGGACTCCACGCTTCCACTGCAGGGAGTAATCCTTGGTAGGGGACCTAAGATCTCGCACACTGTGCAGTCAAAACAAACCAAAAGCCCTCCAAAAGATACAAGATCTACCATAACCACAGTTATCAAAGAAGGCAATCCTGTCAGTTTCCCAAGTGGGTGTTTAGAAACAATGGATTGGAGTTCTGTGGAACTTACAAAGGAAGCTAAAGGAAATCAACCGTGATTGGAAGGACTGATGCTGAAATCCAACACTTTGGCCATCTGATGTGAATAGCCAACTCATTGGAAAAGACCCTGATGCTGGGAAAGATGGAAGGCAAAAGGAGAAGGCAGTGGCAGAGGATGAGATGGTTAGACAGCATCACTAACTCTATGGACATGAACTTGAGCAAGCTCCAGAAGATGGCAAAGGACAGGGAGGCCTGGTGTGCTGCAGTTCAGGGGGTCACAAAGTCGGACATGACTGAGACTGAATAACAAGGATGCTAGGTCTTGGACAACAGTCCTAAGCAACAAAGAACCGGCCTTACTAAATAACAGGGCCCGTCATGCAAGACCAATAGAGCAACACTTCTGAACTGCTGGAACTAGGGTATCTTTCATTTATAAACTACTGCCTTTATGAGGAGTTAAATTATTTGAAATCCCTGGACATTGGTCAGGTTGTATAACAAGATCCCTACATAAGAGATATTTGCCCCACCTCCAATATCAAGTTTTTACCTTGCATGTACTAGAGTGTTTATTTCATCTGTTAAAATGTTATGTTTCTCAAAAACAAAAAACCCTACATAGTATGAGTGAAAAGTAGGGTTAATCTCCCAAGTCAATTTTTAACAAGGAAACAGTCTTGGAAGAGGCCCGTAAGACTCCTTCCTTAGCTACTCTATAATCAAGCTCTTAATAATCACCTATTATCAGCCAAACAATTGTTACCAAACTTTCCTCTCCCTAGGCAGACTATTAGGATATAGGTTTCTCTAATTCCTTTTACTTTGTCCTAAGAGCTCTAAAGCCAGCTCAAATCAGGATCATTCTCCCTAAAAGAGAGCTGTATACCCTTACTAAAAAGAAAACTACAATTGTCTCCCACAAGGAAGTCCACTCTAAATACAGGGTTATGCAGAAGACGGGCTTCTATACTGTTGTCCCAAGGAGAACCCGGAATGCTGTTGGGGCTGGCAGAGGTCCCTGAAAAATAAGCTGATTTAACACAAGAGAGTCTAGGATTTAGCTCGGATTTCTTCAGTTTAACCTTATTTCCCAAACATTTCAGCTGTACAGTCCAATTGGAGGGGTGCCTCTTCTGAAATAAGAGGGTCATCTGTTACCAGCCATACTCACCCACAGTCTATAATTCTCTCTCTCTGCTCAGCACCTGCTCAGTAGAGAGTCCATCTCTACTCTCACCCATGTTCAACGCCTCTCTCTCTATAGTTGATAAGGTCTCTGAACTGACTGCCTAGTCACAAAAGACATATCTGGGTTATTTAGTTTTAGTTTCTTTTCTTTTGGGGGAGTGTCACTGTATCATTTTATTCCTTTCCAGCAAAACTGCAAAAATTTAGCAGAGGGCAAAATGACGGACCACATAGAAAGAATCTTTTCCTTTTTCTCTCCTCTTAACTAGATTTCCTAGTAAAAAAGACATGAGGTAACCTAACATCAATATATCCTGCTCATCAATAATTTCTTAGTCTTCTGAACTCTAAGCATTTGAACCCCATTAGCTGACACAATTCTTTTCTGCTAAAACTGGATATGACATTGTCAAAATATCTTTTCTAGTGATCGTCCTCCCTTCAACAGGTATAGCCCAATTTCTTTCCCTGTGTACAGTGACTCGCTTGTAATAAGACAGAATACAGCGGGAGTGACAGCCTGCGACCTCTGAGGCCAGGTCATAAAAAGGCATTGCTGCTTCGTCCCTGATGGCGCTCTTGAATCACTTACTCTGGGCACAAGTTAACGTGAGGACACCAAGGCAGCCCAAGGGAAATGTCCGCCAGGAGAGGAGCTAAGATATATGAGTGAACTACCTTCAGTGGTCCAGCCCCCATTCAAGACTGGCAGAGGATGGCAGCCTGGCTGAAATCTCTTGAGAGCCTGAGCTAGGACCACTCACCTAGCTAAGCCACTCCCAGATTCCAGACCCCACAACCATGAGATAATAAATATTTACTGTTTCCAAGCTGCTAAATTTCAGGGTAATTTCTTTAACATCAATAGAAAACTAATACTCCTAGGTATTTTGTAAACTAGCTCTACCCAATGGCTAGCAGAACCCACTGCTGCTGAATCACAATTTGATAAGACTATGGTGCCAATTCAGTGAAGGATAGAGTACTTAATAGCTGACTTCTCTTAGTTCTCCACCATTCTAGGAAGCCAGACACTGCTAAAGCATTTTCCATGTCAGCTTATAATTGAGTCTTGCAAGCTCAGGTGGTTTAGGGAAGTTTAGTTGGAACGACAAGCCCTCTGAGGTAGTGACCTAATACACTGTCCCAAATGCCTGTGATCCCATTTTCTCTCCATAATTCAGTCTAACAGAGAATGAAACCAGGCCCAACTGGTCAAACATGTACCTTATTCTTAGTCTTGAAGAGGAAATACCATTAACAAACACGCCTTCACCATACCTTATCCCTAGGCTTGCCTAACATGCTCCTCAGGCACTACTTAAACTTAGGACTATATTACAAACGCATTTTGTAAATGTAACAATACATTCTTTCCAAGTGAGAGATCTATCAGAGAGATGAGAGATCTATCTATCAGAATGTGCTAACATTCCTAAGTGAAGTCGCTCAGTTGTGTCTGACTCTCTGTGACCCCGTGGACTGTAGCCCACCAGGCTGCTCCGTCCATGGAATTCTCCAGGCAAGAATACTGGAGTGGGTTGCCATTTCCTTCTCCAGGGGATCTTCCCGACCCAGGAATCAAACCCAAGTCTCCCACATTGCAGGCAGACACTTTAACCTCTGAGCCACCAGGAGGAGCACTTTTTAAAGTACTATTCAGGGAATTCCCTGATAGTCCTGTAGTTAGGACTTAGTGCTTTCACTGTCATGGCCCACACTCAATCCCTGGTCTGAGAACTAAGACCCTACAAGCCACACAGCCGTACTACTTTAAATCGATTATTTACAAAGTTGTTGGAATTTCATGTTTTACTCTCAGTTTTTTCTCCCAACCTCTCCATCCACCCCAAACAAAACTAAATTGGAAACAAACTCTTACCTGCAGCGGTCTCCATAAATACAGTACCCTCGCTGAAAATACTTGCACACTACACCATATGGACTGTCAGAGAGGTCGTGTGAGTAGCGACAGTTATCTCCTTCCTTACAAACCCCATGCATGAAATACCTGTGAGACAAAGAACCACAAGCTGGATTACAAGCCAGTACTCAATTCATGATGATACAGTCTTTTTTGTTTTATTATTATGTATTTTGGTTGCACTGGGTCTTTGGTGCAGTGTGCGGGCTTAGATATGGCATGAGAGATCTTAGTTCACCAACCAGGGATTGAACCCAGGCCCCCTGCATTGGAAGCATGGAGTCTTATCCACTGGTAAGTCCCCATGGCCAATATATTCTACCCTAACACACGAGTACTACCTCTATACTAGTAACATATTCTTTTATTTTCTTTGTACACAAACATGAGAAGTGAACACAAAGAAAGTTGAACTAGACCGTATGATCATAAAATCATCTATAATGGTACCACAGGAAGGCTGCCTGTAGACAGAGGCACCAATTTAGATTTAAACTTTGAGGTCATCCTTAATCTTGTCTCTACTGGTTGTCTGACTATTGCTCTCAATTTATAGTCCTACAGATAGCTTGTTTTCCACTAACTTTAGTCATAATTTTTATCTGCAGCTTTATCTGTAAAAAAAAAAAGAAGAAGAAACAATGTAAACTGGAACAGATCAGACTACTGTATATTTCAATTTTCTGAGAAACCATTTAACTTCTTTAAAAGCCACATGTGAGAACACAAGTAACATTTGTTGCAAAGGTATGGGCAAAGGGAAATTACTTTCTGTCCTCCATTTAGCAGACTCTTGTTCCTCTGCCTTACAGGGGAACATGTGTAGCTAACTAGAAATTTCCAAAAACTGAGTTTGACTCAGTTTCTAAGAAGACTTGGGAATTTGCTTGTTGTTGTTCTGTCACTAAGTCATGTCCAACTCTTTGCAACCCTGTGAACGGCAGCACACCAGGCTCCCGTCTTCCACTATCTCCCGCAGTTTGCTCAAATTCACATCCATTGAGTCGGTGATGCCATCTAAACATCTCATCCTCTGCCATCCCCTTCTTTTGCCTACCGTCTTTCCTAGCATGGGGGTCTTTTCCAATGACTTGGCTCTTCGCATCAGGTGGCCAAAGTACTGGAGCTTCAGCCAGAAATGCAGTTTTGGACACCTTCCCTTAGACCTACTAAATTGAAAATGGGACCTGGGCCAAGCAGAAATCTGAAGTAACAAAGCAATCAGGGAAGTGATAAGGGTCTTATTTTTTGTAGGTAACTCTGATAAGCAGAACCACCCTCCCGCCATCCTCCCTCTCATCATCTCACTGACTTGGTCCTCTTTCTCTTGAACAGAATTATGAAGAGTTAACTTTGGCAAGTCATAACTGCCCCAAATATGCATTTATGTACAGCTGATATGCACTTTCCATGTGGCTCAGTAGTGAGTGGTAAAGAATTCACTTGCCAATGAAGGCGACACCATGGATTAGGAAGATACCCTGCCTGGAGTAGAAAATGGCAACCCATTCCAATCTTTGTCGGGAAAATCAAATGACAGAGGAGCCTCGTAGGCTACAGTCCATGGATCACAAGAGTTGGAGAAGAGTCAGACAACACAGCTGCTACAGAGTAAGGGAAAGTGCCTAATTCCTAGGTTTAAGTGTCAGTTATCTATAGATGGAAGGTAGAATAGCAGGAAGTACCCCACCTGTCCACTGGATTGAATGATGTATAGAAAAGAGATTCAGTCACATTTACTTAAAGAAGCCTTGAAGAAGGCTGCTTCAAATTGAAAGGTGAAAGTTTCTATTCAGATTACTGGCAAATATATACATTCTATGTAAAGGCAGAAAGAAAAAAAAATGTAACATCTTGATAGGAAGAGCTGTAATTAGCAAGATCCTAAAGTACCCAAGGGTTTCAGTCCATAAGGAAATGTAAGACTACAGTAGCAGGAAGTCAAATTCTAATTGTAATTAACCTAATTTCAACTGTTTCCAGGCTTAACAATCTAACAAGGTCTGAACTTTTGCACAACTATAGGGCAGCTTTCTGCAAGCTTTGAAGCTGTCTGAGCACCACCTACACAAATCTTAGTTTCCCCTGAGATTTAAAACTTAAAAATAAATTTTAAAATGAGCACGTGTTCAGTAAGTAGCAATTGTATAACGTCTTTGCTGGTACTCATGTTCATTTCCACATCTCTCTGTCTCGGAAGGCAATCACCCCAACTACATTTGTTTCCAAGGTACACACTTAACCAATCATTTAAGAAAGACTAAGGCAACTAACAGGAAAAGACAACCCGGATGTCATGCCGTAAGATTTTAAGCAACTGGAGTAAGATTTTAAGCAACTGGAGTAAGATTTTAAGCAACTGGAGTAATTTAGCCAGGGGAAGACAAAGGAGTAACCTCCAGCATTATTCCTGGCAAAGTAAACATATGTGGGAAGTTACATCATAAATCTGATTCAATGTAAGAACTATTCAGCAATGGCATAAGCTCCTGAGATCCAGAACTAGCAGCACCAAAGGAACTCAAGCAGATACACAATCACCTGATACTGTGACATCAACGGAAACACTAGAATGCAAGCCCTAACTAGTTACTGCCAAATACTAAGAATTATTTTACAGGGGCGTTTGGTACATACCGTCTGGGTTTCTGGTTTGTTTTTCATGCCTTTTTTTCTCTGTGTCTTCACAGTGATATCCCTCCTTGCCAACCCATTTCTACGTCTGAGAGATTATGACATGATAGTGTATGTTACAACAGAAAGAGGAAAAAATGTCAACTCTTCCAAGAATTTCTCCCATTACAAAACCAATCAAGACACAGTCACTTTTCTTTTTTAAATGCCACCGCCAAAAGCCATCACCCAAATTCATCTTGATGACACTGTCCAGGTTGAGCTTGCCTTTGTTGTTAAAGGCTGGGCCACAGGATTTTTAAGCTTCCTTCCGCCTTGAAGATTCCATGATGCCAATCAGACATTGTCTGGTAATAAAGACAAATAGAACTGACTAGAACCCTGACTGCTGTACCTCTTGGAAACCTAAGCACTTTTACCAAGATACATACAAGAAACCTCAACAGCTTGTGGGGGTACAAGAGAAGCAAACAAGACCCTCAAAGTACTTACAGGTAGGCATCTGGGATTGTTAATAGAAATTACAGAATATTAAGTTGGCAGTTAATCACTTAATCTGCTGTGACATTCCTTACTTTGTTACTTAATTCTTGACAAGTACATGTACCCTGGGCTTCCCTATTTCTCAAACCAGACTAAATTCCTGATGTTTAAGAACCAGAGTTTATTCTGCCTTTTATCGTCTAAAGGACCTGTACACATAATATTTAGCAGTGTCTAAATTCAAAACTACAACTTGCAAGTTACAATTTCATTGTTTTAATCCCCTACATTCAGGAAAACTAGAAGCAATAGCATTTCTGTTTTACAGAATTCCCCTAACAAAAGTTATCAGAACAGCCTGGTGGGGGCAGCATAACACAGTTCTTTGGGGAAACTATATCTAGGTTTTTAAGCTGTGAAATTAACACAATGAGATAGAATTTTTAAGAGAAATATTTAGAAAAGACTAACCAACAAGAAAATACAGAGGATTCTGAGCAATTAAAAACAAATTTCCAACATCCAAACAACTTCTAAGGATTATATCCTTGAAGAAAATAGCCCTAGTCAAATTCCTAGATACAAGGGGGAAAGAGGCTCAAACTAGAACACAGCACTATCTTGAATTCTCTTCAAAGGACAGTTTACTATCAAACACAAAGCAAATATTTATAATACAGTGCATTCCTGCCTTTCCTTCAACATCTAGCTCTGTGTCTACCATTGTAAGCACAAATACTTATTTATAGAATAACTGAATGAGGTTAGTCCTAGAAAGATATACATACCAGGCACTGAATAAAGCCCTATAGATAAAATAGGGCCCCCTTTCTCAAAAAGCTCAAAGTTTACAATAAATGAATGAATATATATCTGGCATTCCCCTAGACAAAGCAGAAAGATTTTTAATAGATCATATTAGTACTTAAAACAAACTGAAAGTAATGTCAAGTATTAAAACCCAAGACTTATCAATTAGTCTGTACTATTTTTACTGGATAACAGTTTCAAGTAAAAGCTATAGGATGCTTTATATGAAAAACAACAATAGTGTGTCTAACCAACCCTGTATCTGATAAATATATTAATCTATTAGGGTTCATGTGCAAGAAACTCATGCTGGTCCCGGAGTGATCTAGAATATTTCAGAAACTCAAAGATCTAAAGGTAGGCAAAGAGGAAATTGATTAGTCTAGTGAGCTGTTTTGAATTCTAATGACACTGGTAAGGAACTAGAAAAGGGGAAGTAGATCAGGGAAAAATTTCTAACAGGAAAGTAAAGCGCAGAAGTGACAATGCATTCTCTGCAGACAAGAGGTGAGCTCAGACACAGACACAACAGGATGATAATGAGACAAGTAACATAAAGTAATGTCAAGCTAGTGATGGGTATTCAAAGCCAAACAATAACTGAGATTAGAGTCGGTGTGTATTGATAAAATTAAGGCACTGCTTGGAGTTCTTAAAGAATCCACATATTGATTATTCTCAGTGCATGCAGACAGATTGGAACTGCAGGGTAATAGGCTAGAAAATTCAGGAATATATAGTTTATTTTAAAAGATTCAACTAGCACATATAAATCAATTGTAGCACTGCAGAGAAAACAAATAAGAGACTCAAAGATCTGGTTCTATGAATAGAAATTTTTAAATTCTCATTCTTTGGGATACTGCACGAGTATTCTCAGATCTACAGATAACTGAAAAAAGCTACCTAAAACAGCTTTTATGCTTTCTCTATCCCGTTATTGAAAATAATTAAGCTTACCATTCATGTCTTAAATTTATCACATTAAGCACAGAGAACGCTTCACCCCTGTTAATACCAGGACAGTGAGTTTTTAATATATTAAAAATATTTTCAAGTATTGATATCTGCATATAAATTACCCCACCTAGGTGAATAACGGCGTTTCAACTGATTTTTTCAACCGACAGAAAAGCTTCTAGTCGCTTACTGATCACTTAAGAAAAAAACTCAAGTACGACATCCAATTAAATGCCCTTATCTTAGACGCACAGCCACACGTCCGCATAACCGTCCTCTACTAACCACTTATTTTATTCAAATATGTTCATCTGACATCCCAAACACAAAACAAAATCCGTCTCCCTGCGGAGCGACGAGCTCCCCGACTTCCTTAAGACGCAAGGACTTGAAAACAAGACACCTTCCAGGGGGGGGGGGGGGGAACAGGAGTGCCAGTTCGTAACACCTACTGCGGTGGAGAAGACCGCCCGGGCCGGCACTCGGTTCGGAGACAAAGCTCAGAACCGCCCAGCCCGGTAACACACAAGAGGAGAAATCACAAAAGCTCCCCGCTCCGGGCGGGGCCCGAGAGACCCGGGAAGACGTTACAAACGGATGACACGGCGGCGGGCCGGCGGCCGGGCCCCGCTTCTCGCCCGCGGGCCCGCGGCGGCGATCACCGGCCCGGCAGGACTGCGGAGGCGGGCTCCGGGCCACACCGCCGAACCCCCTTTCGGAACCGGCGAGCTCGCAGGCCGGGGGCTGGGATCGGCGACAATTAAAGGAAGGAGGAGTCAGCCCACCTCTCTCCCCGCGCGCGCCGCGCCGCTCGGCCCGGT
>SJYV01009011.1:742018-819694 GCA_006410875.1 Neotragus pygmaeus | reverse complement strand
TCCCGCCCCCACGCCTAAATCCTGGCCTTTTTGTTTTCATCTCCCTTTGGCTGCTCTAGGCCTTCCTTGCTGCTCGCGGGCCTTCTCCTGTTGAGGTGAGGGTGCGGGCCTGCTCCAGCTGCAGTGCCCAGGCTTCTCATTGTGGTGGCCTCTCTTGCTGTGGAGCAGCGGCTCATCTAACATGACTGGTGTCCTTTGAAGAAGAGGCACTTAGGACCCAGACACAAAAAGGAAAGACGAGGAAAAGACAGGGTCCATCTGGAGAAAGCAACCCTGGGACTGGCAGCCTCCCAAACTGTGAGATTGGACAGCAAGGAGATCCAATCAGTCCATCCTAAAGGAGATCAGTCCTGGGTGTTCATTGGAAGGACTGATGCTGACGCTCCAATACTTTGGCCACCTGATGTGAAGAGCTGACTCTTTGGAAAAGACCCTGATGCTGGTATTGCAAGAAAGGGAACCCCTTCCAGGGCCTGAAAGTGGGCTTTTGTCTAACACTCAGAAATGGATTGTCTGAGGAGACACATGTGCTGCCAAAGCAAGAGGTTGTATTAATAAGGGCTCCTGGGCAGAGAGCATTAGGTAAGGGAACCCAGGACAACTGTTCTGGCTGACTCTTGGATTTTCTAGTGATGGGATTAATTTCTGGATGTCTTTAGCCAATCATTCTGACTCAGAGTCCTTCCTGGTGGTGCACATCTTGTTCAGCCAGGATGGATGCTAGCAAGGATTCTGGGAGGTGATTGGAAGCGTGGTGTCTCCATTTGATATTTCCTGAACTCTTCCGGTTGGTGGTGGCTCATTAGTTCAGAGTTCCTTATCAGGACCTCCTGTCATAAAACAACTCATGCAAATGGTTACTGTGGTGTCTGGCCAGGGTGGGCAGTTTCTGTCAGTGTGCTTTCCCTAATACCGGGAAAGATAGAAGGCAGAAAAAAGGGACGACAGAGGATGAGATGGTTGGGTGTCATCACTGACTCAACGGACATGAGTTTGAGCAAGTTCCAGGAGACAGTGAAGGACAGGGAAGCCTGGCATGCTACAGTCCATGGGGTTGCAGAGTTGGACATGACTTAGCAACTGAATAACAACAACAGTGAGATGATAAATTTACATTGTTTAAGTTGCCTAGTCTGTGGTACTTTGTTATGGCACCCCTAGCAAACTAATGCAGGCCCCTATCTACCCCTCCAGCTCCACCGTCTCTAAAAAACTCCCTTTTGTTAGTTTCTAGAACTTGCCTTGCTCCCTCCCATCATGTACCATGTACAAAAGCTGTACCAAACCATTCCCAACCTTCTTTCTCCTGCTCATTCCCACCACTGAAGTGCAACACTAACTTTCCCAGCATCCCTTGCAGTAAGTGATGGCCATATGATTGTTCATGCGAGCTTAGTTGCTCAGTCGTGTCTGACTCTGACTTCATGGACTGTAGCCCTCCAATTCCTCTGTTCATGGGATTTACCAGGTAAGAACACTGGAGTGGGTTATCATTTCCTCCTCTAGGGTGGATTTTCCTGACCCAGGGATCAAACCCACATCTCCTGCATTTCTTGCATTGGCAGGCAGATTCTTTACCACTGAGCCACCTGGGAAGCCCAGTCATATGACCAGCTCTGGCCAACGAGCTGTGAGGGGAAGGATGTGAGCAGGCCTGTTGCAAAGATGTCCTGGGTTTTCTGGAGAAGTGGCAGCCTCCTGTTTGGTCCTCTCTGCCTCCTGACTTTGAAAACCATTCTGATGTTTAGAGCTAGACCAACAAGAGACCCAGCTGGAGCACAAGAAGTAACATACAGAAGATGGTGGAACAGGGAGCAGAAAAGCCTAAAAGACAGACCGCAGCAGCTGGGCCAGTGCCAGCAGACACCAGCTCCATATTTCCTGTTGTGGGAAAAAATAAAACGGTTTAAGCCACTGGCAGTCAGGTATTCCACTTCTAACCAATGTATGACGTGAGGCTTTGCACATGCTGTTCCCTGTTTCTGGAATGTCAGTCCCTCCTCTCCCCAGCCTCAGCTCAAGTATCACTTTCTTGGGGAAATGTTCTGTAAGCTCCTGACCAAGTCCAACCCCTCGGATCCACTCTCACCCTCCAATTCCCCGTCCTTCATAACACAGTACATGTGTTTGTGTGCAATTATTTGAATGTTGGTCTTACCCACCAAATCTCTGGAGAGCATGACTGTATTTATATTTGTTTACTGTTGTACCTCCAGTATCTATCATTCAGTATGTGTAGAATGAACGAATGAATGAGAGTCAACAGGTGCAAACCTAGGGCATGCATCCATTCAAACTAGAGCGGTGTGAGGCACATCATTGCCATTCATGAATATGTGTCTAATGAGTGAATGAATGAGCGAATTAATGGGAGAAACAAAGGCCAAAAGAAACAGCACCTGTTTTCAATGAGTTTAGAACTGACCCCAAAGCAGGACGTTTTACTGGGAATGTGCAGCCCTAGAGGCACCTGCAAGGTGCTTCAGGAGTCAGAGGGGCAGCCTTGATGCCAGGCTGCTGAGAGCAGGGTTAGCAGTGGCGGGTGCCACCTGGGCTGAGTTTTGAGTGAGCTGAGTCAGGTGGCAAACACACAGGCGCGGAGCTCAGGGTTGAGCTGGTGCAGGAGGAAGCTGCGGGGAGTTCCGCATTCACTTTTGGAGGCAGTAGCCAGCTTGCTTGCGGGGAGGTGGGGAGGACGCAGAGGGGTTGGACCTGGTCCTGCAGGCAGTGGGGAGCCCCGCACCCCGGAGCCTGGCGCTGGTGGACAGATCACAGCCCAGCAGTGGGAGAGACGGACCTCTGAGAGCAGCAGCTGGTAACATTCACAGTGGGTACCTCCCCTTTTAATTGAATGGTTCCGAGTCCCAGGCAAGTTTTCTCCATAAAAGCTGCCCCGGAAAACAGATTAACCCTGTTAACTGAGGGAAACAGGGCCTGACCTGGTTCATCAGGGACTCTGGACTTGCCCTGCAGTTTCCCTTCCCCAGGCCAGACCAGAAGGCCGGGTCTCTTTAAAATCCACAGGGACCATGCTGATTCGTTTTCCGTGCATTCACCCTCAGGGGTTATCTCCTACCTTAAAAAAAAAAAAAAAAATCCCTACTATATATAAAGTAGATGACTGACAAAAAACCTTCTGTATAACACAGGGAACTATACTGAATATTTTGTAATAACGTATAAGGGAAAAGAGTGAAGAAAAAACAGATACATGTATGTACAACTGAGTCACTTTGCTGCACACCTGAAACTAACATAATACCGTGAATTAACTACTCTTCAATAATATTAATATCTCTCTCTCCTACTTGGAAAAAAACCCAGATATCTTTGGTATGCTTGTTTGTTTTAATATTTATTTATTTTACTCGGCCACGTGGGATCTTATTTGTGGCGTGTGGGGTCTTTAGCTGTGGCACGTGATCTCTTAGTTGCGGCATTAGGGATTTAGGTCTCTGACCAGGGATGGAACTCAGGACCTTGCACTGGGAGCTTGGAGTCTTAGCCACCAGACCACCTGGGACGTTCTCCTTCTCTGCTGTTTATACCCAGGCCTTTCCAGCCCCCATAATTGCTGTGCCTCCAGCCACTGCTCTCAGAGTCCATTCTCTGACCACAGCCTGTATCTCCCCTCCAGAAGTCTCAATCCTGGGGTTTCAGGGACAATAATCCTGTGAACCTGAGACCTCCCCGCCCCCGCCCTGCTTCCCACAGAAGTGCCATTTGTCATAAAATCTTCTTGCTGGGTGATCAGTTACTGCTCTTTAGTTGTGTCTGACTCTTTTGCAACCCCATGGTCTAAAGCCCACCAGGCTTTTCTGGCCATGGGATTTTCCAGGCAAGAACGGAGTGGGTTGCCATTTTCTTCTCTACTGCTTATCAGATCCTCCCCTAAATCAATGAAAAGCTGCAGTCTTTAAATGGAAAGCTGTCTGATTCCTTTTGATTATACTTTGGTAGAGGGGATTCTGGTTCCAACACTGCATTTGAATTGCAAAAAGGTGTGGTGAGACCCTAGCGTCACTCAACAGATGAATGGATAAAACAGAATGTGTTTTACAATCCCTGGCAGTCCAGTGGCTAGGACTCCGCACTTCCACTGCTGGGGGCACCAGCTCCATTCCTGGTCTGGGAACTAATATGATGGAGTGAATATGATTCAGCTTTATTTTTTAATTTTTTAAAAATATTCATTTATTTATTTGGTGACATTGGGTCTTAGTTGCAGCACTTGGACTCTCTAGTTGTGGCTTTCAGGTTCAGTAGCTTCTCTGCACGTGGGATCTTAGTCTCCCGACCAGGGATCAAACCTGCATCCCCTGCATTGCAAGGCAGATTCTTAACCGCTGGACTGCAGGAAATCCCTGATTCAGCTTTAAAATAGGATGAAATTCTGACAAATCTCCAACATGAATGTACACTGACATTATGCTAAGTGAAATGAACCAGTCACAAAAGGACAAATACCACATGACTCCATGTATATGAGCTACCTGCTGCTGCTGCTAAGTCGCTTCAGTCGTGTCCAACTCTGTGTGACTCCATAGACGGCAGCCCAGCAGGCTCCCCCGTCCCTGGGATTCTCCAGGCAAGAACACTGGAGTGGGTTGCCATTTCCTTCTCCNTGTATATGAGCTACCTGCTGCTGCTGCTAAGTCGCTTCAGTCGTGTCCAACTCTGTGTGACTCCATAGACGGCAGCCCAGCAGGCTCCCCCGTCCCTGGGATTCTCCAGGCAAGAACACTGGAGTGGGTTGCCATTTCCTTCTCCAATGCATGAAAGTGAAAAGTGAATGTGAAGTCGCTCAGTGGTGTCCGACCCTCAGTGATCCCATGGACTGCAGCCTACCAGGCTCCTCCATCCATGGGATTTTCCAGGCAAGAGTACTGGAGTGGGTTGCCATTGCCTTCTCCGATACCTCGACTCCTCAGATTCATACAGACAGAGTGGAGAAGAGAGGCTGTAGGGCCGGGGGAAGGCAGGACAGGGGAACTGGGAGAATGGGTACCAATTTTCAGTTGAGGATGGTGAGCAGGTTCGGGGGAGGAAGGGTGGTCGTGGCTCCACAGCAGTGTGAAAATGTCCACCACCAGGAGCTCTCCGCTCAGGAATGGCTGAGACGCTGGTTTTATATTCTGTGCAATTTTAGGTATTTTTACAATGTTATTTTTGTTTATTACTTTTGGGCGTGCTGAGTCTTCGTTGTTTTGCTGGCTTTTCTCTAGCTGAGGAAAGCAGAGGCTTCTCATCGCAGTGGCTTGCTGCAGAGCCAGGGCTCTAGGGCACTCGGGCTTCAGGAGTTGCGGCAAGTGGGCTCAGCGTTGCAACTCCTGGGCTCCAGAGCCCAGGCTCAGTAGCTGTGGCGCATGGGCTTAGCTGCTCTGTGGCATGTGTGATCTTTCCGGCCCAGGGATCGAACCCACGTCTCCTGCATCAGCAGGAGGATTCTTTACCACTGAGCCACCAGGGAAGGCCCTGTTTTGTGTAATTTAATACATTTAGAAATTAAAAACTATGAATGGGTTTAGGAGTATTTGGAACAGACAACACACACAGTTGCACGCCTGTTCTGTGCAAAGCCCTGTGTAAGTCAGACCTGCACAGGAGCCCAGTGTGCTCACCCAGAAGACAGACTTCACTGCAGAGAGGATGCAGCCGGTGCACCTCAGGCAGCTACGAAACACGGAGGTGCAGGAGCTATAAACAGCTGCTAAGAATGGCTGAGGCATGCCCTGACTTCCAGATCAGCTCAGCTGTTCACTGCCTGGGAGATGCCAGCACTCGCTGCCTGCTCACTGCCTGGGAGACACTCGTGTTTCCTCCTCCTCACGCCCTCACCTGTCCTGCCGTGGTCCCCAGGTCCCCCTCCCTCTTGCATCTTCCCATTGGCCCCATTACCTGAAAACCCTGGGGTCCTGCCTTGACCGGGCTTCCAGGCCACTTTTCTGGGTTGCGGCTGCAGGCGTTGCAGCAGACAGTCAAGTCTGGGGTCAGAAGGGACCTCTTCACCTACTTTACAGGTGGTGAGATGGAGGGGCAGGAGATGAGGAGCTGTCCCCCCAGTTCCACAATCACCTGGAGGCAGAGCTGGGGGAAGACGCTCTCTGCCTCCCTCCTTCCAAACCTCACTGTCCCTTGGGTGCCAGGGCCTCCCTAGGGGACAGGCCAGGATCTGGAACGGTGGCTGAAAGTAATCGCTTTCCTGCCCCAGGTGAGGCTAGGACACCCAGGGCCAGTGAGAAGTCCATCTATTCCCCCGACCCCTGCCCCCAAACCAGCGCACAAATGTCTATGCGTGCTGTGTGCTCAGTCCTGTCCGACTCTTGGCGGCCCCATGGACTGTAGCCCGCCAGGCTCCTCTGCCCATGGGATTTTCCCCTCCAAGAATACTGGAGGGGGTAGCCACTTCCTTCTCCAGGGGGCCTTCCTGACTCCTGGGTCAAATCTGCGTCTCCTGACTCTCCTGCGTTGGCAGGTGGATTTTTTACTGCTAGTGCCACCTGTCCATTTTGAATTGAAGGCAGTTGAGAAGGAATAGATGCGGGCAGGGTTCTCTGCCCTTCTGCCCCCTCTCCTCCTAAAAGCAGGGCATACATTTCCTTTGTGACCTTTCTAGGAAGAGGGTGCAACTCTCATTCCGGAGAGGGAAGGTCGGTGTGGACATGAGTGTGCACAACCAGATCTTATAACAGAACCCCATCTGTCTTCAGTTTCCCGCATGCATTTCCTAGTCATTTCTCCACAGTTTATCATCCCTTGAAGCCCAAGCCTTGTTTCCTTTGTTATAATGGCATATGAACCCCTGAGTCTCACCGTTTCTCTGATTTTCACTTACTTTTTGTGAACATCCATGCACATAAATATCAACAAGACTTGAGTGTCTTTTATCCTGTCAATCTGCCTTTTGCAAGTTTAATTCACAGGCCATAAGAGTGTAGAGAAAGTTTTTCCTCCAACAAAACACACACCCAGACACTCATATCAAGAAGTAGAATATTATCAGGTTTGAAAAGTCCAGTCCTGTGTGCCTCAGGTTTTTCCTTTTCTTTCAGGTGCACTGGCTTAGCTGCTCTAGGCATGTGGGATCTTCCCGGACCAGGGATCGAACCCATGTCTCCTGCATTGGCAGGTGGATTCTTTACCACTGAACCACCAGGGAAGCCTGTTATTTTTTTAAATTAATTTATATTGGATTGTATTAATAGCTAGTTTACAATGTTGTGTTAAATTCAGATGTACAGCAAAGTGAATCAGTTATACATAGACATCTATTCCTTCTTTTAAACATTCTTTTCCCATATAGGCCATTACAGAGTATTGAGTAGACTTCCTATTTTTTTGAAGCTATCTTTAAAAAAAAAATTTATTTAGTGCTGGATCTCTCTCTCTTTTTAGAAATAATATTTATTTATTTGACTGTGCTGGGTGTTAGTTGCTCTGTGGACTCTTCTCTGGTTGCAGAAAGTAGGGCCACTCTCTAATGCAGCGCTTGGGCTTCTCATTGCCGTGGCGTCTCCTGTTTTGGAGTGCAGGCTCTAGAGCGTCTGGGCATCAGCACTTGTAGTGCACAGGCTTAGTTGCCACATGGATGTGGGATCTTCCTGGACTGGGGATTGAACCCACGTCTCCTGCACTGGCAAGTGGATTCTTTACCACTGAGCCACCAAGGAAGCCTGGCTGTGCTGGATCTTAGCCATGGCATGCAGGATCTAGTTCTCTCACCAGGGATTGAGCTGGACGTCCCCTACATTGGGAGCGTTGAGTCGTAGCCGCTGGCCCACCAGGGAAGCTCCTAGCTACCTATTTTACATTTAGTAGCATGTATGTGTCAATTCCAAGCTCCAGTTTATCCCCTCTCCATCCTGTGTGCCTCTTCTGTAACACATCCTGATCCTAAGCAACTCATTCTCCTGAATCTTGGATTAATCTTTCCTTTGGGTTTCTTTACATTTGTTTTTACCTACACATGGATCCCTAAATAGCACATTACTAGGTTTGCCTGTTTTAAAATTCTGTTTAAGTGGAATCTAGCTCATATCCTCTGTTTCTTGCTGCTTTATCTTGTCTTTGTGAGATTACTCCATATTGATGCATGTGGCATAGTTTATGGGTTTTTCACTGTTGCATCTGAGGGCTTCCCTGGTAGCTCAGACGATAAAGTGTCTGCCTGCAATGTGGGAGACCTGGGTTCGATCCCTGGCTTGGGAAGATCTTCTGGAGAAGGGAAAGGCTGCCCACTCCAGTCTTCCGGCCTGGAGAATCCCATGGACCATATAGTCCATGGGGCTGCAAAGAGTTGGACACAGCTGAGCGACTTTCGCTGTCTCTGTAGCATAGTGTCCCATTGCAGGGCCAGCCTGTTTTACAGCTGGTGAACATTTCATTGCCTCCAGTTTTTGCTTATTACAAATGAGGCTGCTCTGAATATTCCTGTGCGTGTCTTTTGATGCACACGTGCATGTGTTTTGTTGGGTGTATGCTTAGGGGTGGGCTTCCCCGGTGGCTCAGTGGTAAAGAATCTGCCTGCCAATGCAGGAGTCGCGGGTTCAGTCCTGGGTCTGCAAGATCCCCTAGAGAAGGAAATGGCAACCCATTCCAGTATTCTTGTCTGGAAATCCCACGGACAAGAGGAGCCTGGTGGGCTACAGTCCTTGGGGTAGCAAAGAGTCAGACACGACTTAGTGACGAAACAACAATAGTGCTCAGGAGTGAAATTACTGGGTCATTGGTAATCCATTACTTGGTAATGTCAGTTTTTCAGTGTCAATGCCACTTAGTCCTGTCATATCCTGCTGCTCCACATTCTTACATAAACTGTATATCCCAGAGAAACAGAATGCTCCCAAGTCCCTGTTCTTACTCCAGGCTATGGCCCAAGCTGCTCCCCTCAGCAGTTTAAAAAAGATCTTTCTCAAGTGATCAAAGTGTTTTGGAGTTAAACAGTGTTGATAGTTGTACAACTTTGTGCTAAAACCCACCAAACTCTGTACTTGAAAAGGGCAAATGGTACAGTATGTGAAGTGAGTTACATTTCAATTAAAAAAAATGTCTGACTTGGACTTTTGATCATCTGTGAGGTTGGCAATAGTAACATGTAGTGGTTTGAATGTGTATTTTTCTGATTAATATTGTATTTGAGAACACTTTCACCTGTTTATAGAACATTTGTGTTTCCGCTTCTTTTGCCTACTTATGCTTTTCTTTTGCCTGTTTTTCTGCTAGATTGTTTGTCTTTTCTTATTGATTCCTAGGGGCTATTTATATATTTTAGGTCCTAATCCTTTACTGATTATGTGGACGTGCACTCAGTCGCTCAGTTGTGTCAGACTCTTTGCGACCCCATGGTTTGTGGCCTGCCAGGCTCCTCTGTCCATAAGATTTCCCAGACAAGAATACTGAAGTGGGTTGCCATGCCCTCCTTCAGGGGATCTTCCCAACCCAGGGATCAAACTATTATAAAGTCTCTTACATCTCTTTCTTTGGCAGGCAGGTTCTTTACCACTAGCACCACCTGGGAAGTCCCCTCAGCCACAAAAGAATGTAATCTTTGGGGAAGTAGAGGCAGCCAAACGGCCTGTGTTTGGAAGCCTGTACTTGGAAAGAATGGGTTAGCTTCTCCAACGGGAGACCACCAGATCTGCTCAGAGGACTGAAATTCCATGCAGCAACATACATGGATTTAAAGATTATCATAAATGAAGTAAGTCAGACAGGGAAAGGCAAATGCCGTATCATATGTTAGTGCATATATGTGGCATCCAGGAAAATGGGACAGATGAGCATATTTGCAGGGCAGGAATAGAGACAGATGCAGAGGACGGGCCTGTGGACACAGGTGGGGAAGGGGAGGGTGGGACGAACTGGGAGACAAGGATCGACATGTATACCCTGTGTTTTTCCTGTGCTTAGCAGATTCTTTGCAACCCCGTGGACAGTAGACCACCAGACACCTCTGTCCATGGGGATTCTCCAGGCAAGAATACTGGAGTGGGTTCATATACACATTATCATGTGTAAACCAGATAGCTAGTGGGAAGCCGCTGTGTAGCCCAGGGAGCCCAGCCCAGTGTTCTGTGACAACCTGAAGGGGTGGGATAGGGGTGTGGGAGGGAGGCGATACAGATACACTTATGGCTGATTTCCATTGTGCAGCAGAAACTAACACAGTGCTGTAAAGCAATTATGCTCCAATAAAAAATATAAAACAGTGAGGGCCTGTGGGTGTGGTCCCGGACAGAATGTTCGAGCTGTTTCAGGTTTTATTTCAGGGCAAGATTCAGTGAACTATTTGAAGTCTGGATCCAGCCAGTTGATGAGTCTCTGGGAGGAGGATCCCTCCGGGAGATACTGCTGGGAGTTTGGTGTGCAGAACACGAAGTAAAGCAGGGAGCGAAGGGTCGGAGGAGATGATGCTATTAGCTGCTGTAGTGAAAATACGCTTCTCTTTCTAAATATTGTTTTGGCCGCTCTGCCCAGCTTGTGGCTTGTGTGTTTTAGTTCCCCTTCCAGGGGTTGAACCTAGGTCCTCTGCAGTGGAAGTGCCGAGTCCTAACCACTGGCCCGCCAGGGATTCCTGAAAAGAAGCCTGATGAGCAGCGTAGGAGGGAACTGTTAGTAAGGCTTTGTGGTGATTATGTTATTGGCCACAGGAGCTGCTGTGACAGTAGCCACCCCACTGCCGGAGCCGAACACTAAGAAGATGGAGGAGAGGCTCTCTCTCCTGATGGTGGGGTGTGAGCGGTGCTGTTGCTAATTTCTGCAGCCCCTTGGGTCCTGTAGCCTGGGGTGGCAGAAGGCTCAGCTTACCCCATACACCAAGCTTACTCTCCTTTTCCCCCCGTGGCTGGTGTCGTCTTTTACTTTAGTTGAAATATAGGTCCCATACTACAAAGTTCGCTTTCTTTTGGTCTTATTTATTCTAAATGAAACAAAGATGAATCTTTTTAATGAAGTGTACCCTCGGGGACTTCCCCGGTGGTCCAGTGGTTAAGACTTTGCTCTTTGAATGCAAGGGGCCCACGTTCCATCCTTGCTCAGGGAACTAAGACCCTTCAAGCTGCAAGCTGCAACCTAGCAGTAAATAAATAATAAAAGTAAAGGTACAATCCAATGGCTTGTAATATAGTCGCAAAGTTGCTGCGACTCTATTAGTTGCATAACCATCACCACTGTCTAATTCCAGAACATTCTCTCATCGCTTCAAGAGCTCGCCCCTCTCTTCACCTGCTGTGGGCAGCAGCTTGGGTGATGCTGCAGCAGAGGAGCAGGGTTTCGGGAGGGCTCGGACCCTCTCCCACACTCGACTGCAAGTGAGGAGGTTTCAGGGCTGCCCTGAAGGTCATCGGCGTCTGTACGGGGCACCCAGGCAAACTGTGTGGCCTCAGACTTTGGCAGGTGTGGGTGCTGGGAAGCTGCTTGGCGAGGCAGGGATGATGGAGACCACAGTGGAATGGCAATGTCCCTGGGGGGAGGGTGGCATTCAGGACAGACCCCCCTCCGCCCGCACCAATGACATCGTCCCGCCTCCCCCAGCACTGGTCTCAGCTCTGGAATCCACACTTGTGGGGTTTTAGCTTAAGAGTCAGCGGTTCTGCCTTGTGGAGGTGACTCCCTAAACAGTTATCACCACAGCCTGATTCTCTGAGAAAGCTTATCTCTGGGCTGAGGGAAGGTGGAGCTCTGAGGCTAAGAAAGGAAGGAGGAGGGACTGCCTTCTAGGAAGCAGAGGAAGGAGGCAAGATCAAGGGTTAGCAAAATTCTGCCGGGCCATGCAGACCACATGCACTTGGTCTTGTCTCAGCCTCCACTTGTCATCCCCACACCTCTGAGGAAGGCACTAAAGGGCTCCTTCACCATCTCCTGGATCAGTCCTGCAATGGTAAGAACTCAAAGTTTTAAGAAGAACATATATTACTTTCCTAGGCTTCCCAGGGAGCTCAGTGGTAAAGAATCTATCTGCCTGCCAGGCAGGAGACACAGGTTCCATCCCTGGGTCAGGAAGATCCCCTGGAGAAGGAAATGGCAACCCACTGCAGTATTCTTGCCTGGATAATCCCATGGATGGAGGAGCCCAGTGGGCTACAGTGCATGGGGTCGCAAAAGAGTCAGACACAGCTTAGCAACTAAACATTAACCACAACAGTATTTCTTTCCCACGTAGACTTAGAAAGTGTTCCGAGGATCAGTCTCTGGAGAGTGAGAGGAAACAACTGCAGAGAGGAAGAAGTCGGTGTGTATCCTGTGGAAATACTGTGTGGATGATATGTGTGTGTGTGCTCAGTCATGTCTGACTCTGCAATTCTATGGACTGTAGCTGGCCAGGCTCTTTTGTCCATGGAATTTCCTGGAATGGGTTGCTATTTTCTTCTCCAGGGGATCTTCCCGACCTAGGGATCAAACCTGCGTCTCTTGCATCTCCTGCATTGCAGGCGGATTCTTTACCATGGCAACGCCTGGGAAGCCCTTGGATAATATATTTGTTGTTGTTTAGTGGCTCAGTAATGTTAGACTGTTTGCGACCCCATGGACTGTAGACTACCAGGCTCCTCTGTCCATGGGATTTCCTAGGCAAGAATACTGGAGTGGGTTGCCATTTCCTTCTCCAGGAGATCTTCCCAACTCAGGGATTGAACCCAGGTCTTCTGCATTAGCAGGCGGATTCTTTACCATTGAGGTTGATTTAATTGCATCGAATATAAATGCATTGCAAAGTTATTGCTACGGGCTTTTGAATCGTTTTCAAAGACAGCAGGGGCATGACATAAAATCTGATAGTTTAATCATTTTTAAGTTTACAGTTCAGTAGCGTTAAGTACATTCACATCGTTGTGCAATCATCACCTGCTTTCTGTTTTTAAAGAGCAACATTTTGACGTGGCTAGAAAGTGCACAACAGAGTCCGTCTCCCTCGGTACGACAGCGCCCTTTCCCTCCCCATACCCCCAGAAGGCAAATGTCCCCATCATGAGAGAGGGGGCTTTCGACAGCCCTCTGCTTCCACAGCTCCACCTCCACACAAAGTGAGGCTTGACCAGACTTGCGGGGCCATTTGGGTGGACGGAACCAAGGATGCAGAGCCCACGGACCCCATGCTGCTGGGAAGGCACCAGCCCCTGACCTTGTGAGTCACCCTAGCTTGGCTGGCCCTGGCATGGCCTTGGCAGGGCTGCGTGCCACCTCATCTCCTGCCCTGGATAAACCAGGGCAGAGAGGGGAGAGAAGCGTCCTCGGCCTGGGACCCACTGGGGCCCCAGTCACCCAGGCAGCTGTCAGCTTCTCAGGACCCACGTCAGCTGCCCCCTGGCTCGTCAGGTCCGCTGCCACCCAGAGCCCCTTCGGATAAGAAGCCCTTTCACACCTGTCCAGGGGCCACGAGAGCAAAGGGTGGGTCCACCTGAATCTGCCATAAAAACAACTCAGCCCACATTCCGCCAGTGCAGCTCAGGGAATTAGCTCCGTGGTAGGAAGGACAACCTGTGGTGAGGTTTGGTTGCAGGACTACTGAACTGTGGGGTCTCAGGATTATGGTCAGGCGAGGAGGGGTGAAGGCTGTGGACAAGGAGAGTCAGAGGGGCAGCTAGGGAGCCCAGCGTTGATCAAAGGTGAGACGGCTCCCTGGCCCGGTGTCAGGGAGGTTGGCAGCAGGCCTCTGCTCACTGTAGCCTGGAAGAAGTTACAGGCTGGCAGCGCAGCCCCGTGCCACAGCTGGGTGGGGGTGAGGCGTGGCTGCTGGACAAGCCAGGGAGGGAAGTTAATTGGCCTTGACAGGCGCCAGCAGTTAAGCGGCCCTTCTCACCTGCCCATTTCTCTCCTTACTAACCTTTGCTCGGGCAGAAATCTCCCCTTCCTCCTCTGCCTGTTCCAGCCCGTCCGAGCAGCCAAGTCTGAACTCTCAGTTCACGTCAACCCCCCTGAACTCTGAGCTGAGGCTCCAGCTTCCGCCTGCCTTGCCCTCCTTTGAGTTCACTCCCCCAGCCATCTCGCCTCAGGATTTTTTTTGGGTCTAACCTGTACCGCGGTGGGTTTGCTTTTAAGCCTAGGCAAGGTGATTAATGTGCATGCTGTCGTGTCCGACTCTTTGCGGCCCCATGGACTGCAGCCCATCAGACTCCTCTGTCCTTGGGGTTCTCCAGGCAAGAATACTGGAGTGGGTTGCCATTTCCTTCTCCAGGGGATCTTCACGATCCAGAGATTGAATCTGGGTCTCCTGCATTGACAAGTGGATTCTTTACCACTGCACCCTCCCCCCCCCAAAAAAAAACCTGAATTTACCAGGTTTGTGGACTCTTGTAAGCTTTCATCAATATTTTTGTTCTTTAAAGCATTTCATCTCTTATGTAATACTGAACTTGGGCCATGCTTGCAAAAGTCTTAATTTCAAAACTTGGCCCTAAGATTACTCTCTGTCAGTGAAACTTACAGGATAATTTACACATAAGGGAGGAGACTGGGTCAGCTAAAGAAGTGAATCATCTAAGACAGAGACCTGTAAGTCCTTGAAGATATTTGGGAAACTTGCAGCCAGTCAAGGGCTCTAGGGCTTTAGTCCCAGATAAGTCAAGGTGGATTCCAGGAGTCTGTACTTAATATCCCAGGTGGATCTGATGCAGGTGATGCCAGTCACCCCTGAGAATCATGGGGTCCCCTCTGAGAGGTATGGCTGGAAGGTGATGGATATAGTTAAGAAAGCTGGAATCTGTCTGAAGAAAGGGAGGGAACATAGGAAAATCGGGCACCCCTCATACCTTGTGGGCAGGAGTATAAGATCCTGTAAACCTGTGTGGAAAAACACTTTGATGGTGCTTCAAAAATTTAAATGTAGATATTAACCTATGACTTGGCGATTCCATTCGTCGGTATATACTTAGAGAAATTGAAAACAGGTACTCAGACCAATGGGTTTCCCAGGTGGCTCTGTGGTAAAGAATCTGCCTGCCAGTGCAGGAGACACAGTAGGTGTGAATTCCATCCTGGGCCAGGAAGATCCCCTGGAAGAGGAAACGACTATCCGCTCCAGGGTTCTTGCCTGCAGAGTCCCATGGACAGCGCAGCCTGGAGGGCTGCAGCCCATGGGGTTACACAGTCAGACACAGCTGAGCACGAACAACTCAGTCCACTATTCAAACCAATACACGTGTGCCTGTGCATTGTTTCAGCCGTGTCCGGCTCTGCGACCCTATGGACGGTAGCCTGCCAGGCTCCTCTGTGGAATTCTCCAGGCCCAAATACTGGAGTGGGTTGCCAAGCCCTCCTCCAGGGGGTTTCCTGACCTGGGGATTAAAACTGTGTCTCTTACATCTCCTACACTGGCAGGCAGGTTCTTTACCACTAGCACCACCTGGGAAGCCCAAACAAATACATGAACACATGTTTGTTGCGGAACTATTCACAATAGCCAAAAGGTGGAAAAAACCCAAGTATCCGTCGAGTGATGAATGGACTTCTGTGTTACGTGAATTTCCCCCCAGCAAAATAAAACAAAGAACAAAAAAGGAGGGCAGGGGTGGGGGCAGGGGAAATGTCCAGGGGAACAGACCCTCTGAGACAGGGAAGTCTGTCGGGCTCTCCTCCCCTCCACGGGAGACATCCCTGAAGACTCTCCAACACCTTTGCTCTGCCTTCCTACTCACCAAGCAACCTTCTGATTATCAATGTGGTCTCCTAGGAGCTTGGTGCTTGTGCTGAAAACAAGATATCTGAGCTACTGGAAGAGGCTGTTACAGGCAGGAGCAGGCTGATGTCTCCTGATGAAGTACTCCTTTGACTTGGAGGGGTACCCATGCATCTCTGCTGAGCTCGCTGCCTGCGACAGAGTCAGTACTGTCCCACCTTAGTACTTCTGTGTGAATTGTTGCTTTGGTCAGCAAACATTTACTGAGAGACGACTCTGTGCCAGGCACTGATTTTAGGCTCTGGGAATTCAGCATTGAACGTGATGGACACAGTCCCTTCCCTCATGATGCTTACATTCAAGTGATCAAATAACACACATGAACTGAACATGTGTGCATGCATGCATGCATGCAAAGTCGCTTCAGTCATGTCCAACTCTGTGTGACCCCATGGACTGCAGCCCACCAGGCTCCTCTGTCCACGGGGTTCTCCAGACAAGAACACTGGAGTGGGTTGCCATGCCCTCCTCCAGGAGATCTTCCCAACCCTGGGATCGACCCGCGTCTCTCACATCTCCTGCATTGGCAGGTGGGTTCTTTACCACTAGTGTTAGCTGGGAAGCCCAAACTGAACGTAGTAATGGGCAAAAAGAAATAACAAATAGCAGATCTTCTCATTGTTCTTGGTCTGCGTGAGAAAAGGTTTGTGTGAAAATTTCTAAGAACTCACTCTCCCTTGTCTCAGCAGTGGTGACAGCTGCCTTCTCTTTCAGATTCCCGGTCTCCGGCCAGTTACCAAGACATGCCAGCCACACCTGCTCCCACTCATCCCTTCCCTTGCCCACCAGTGTCCCGGATAGTCTACAGCAATGAAACCCACCCAGAAGTCCTGCTCCAGCAGGCTTTCATGACCATGTGATTGACCCTGAATTGAAACACGATAATAGAATGCTTCTAAATACACATTCTTCTTGGAAAATGTATGAGATTTTTTTCTTAAATTTTTTTAATGGAATCAGAGGACTTAGTTCTTGGACACACTGTTGGTGTGAGGTAAGACGAAAAGGTTGAGTGGCCGTGTTCTAACACACCCATACTTCTTGGTCACACTTGGTTTCTAAACCCAAATAGCATTTTCCATCCAAGGTCTGCCCTAGACTATAAGCAGGGAATCACAGCCCTATTTTTTCCTCTGGTTTCTGATGCTCCCCATCCTCAGTTACCACTTTGCAAAATAAAGGCACTTCCTTAGCTGATTTAGTTTAAACTTAGACAGAGCAGGGTGGGAGGGATGTTGGTAAGGGGAGCTGCATCCAGTGAGGTTCTGCTCCTGGACTTGGTCCATGAATGTGGTCCTCTGTGAAAGTTTGCCAGGCTTTGTATTCATGATCGGAGGAGCCCTTTTCTGTAGATATATTTACTTTAAGCAAAAATGAAAATAGGGGCTTCCCTGGTGGCTCAGTGGTAAAGAATCCAGCTATCAATGCAGGAGACACAGACGGGTTTGATCCCTGGTCCGGGAAGATCCCACAGGCCGTGGAGCAACTAAACCTGTGTACCGCAGCTACTGAGCCTGTGCTCCAGAGTCCTTGCTCTGCAACAGGAGAAACCGTCCCAACAAGAAGCCCGCGCGCCGCAACTAGACAGTAGTCCCTGCTCGCCGCAACTAGAGAAAAGTTCACGCAGCAACAAAGACCCAGCACAGCCAAAATAAGTAAATAATCTTTAAAATTGAAAGCAAGGCATATGTACTAAGAAATTTTTACGAAGATGCTTTTCTCAATGCTCTTTGTGATATTAAAAATTGGAAATATCTTGCATGCATGAGAGGGTTGGTAAAATAACACATCATATCTGCAAAACAGAATATTACGTGGCCATTAAAAATGTTGACAAAAGTATATATTTATTCATTGAGAAGTGTTGAGTAAACAATATAATATGAAATAAGTTAGAAAAGAAAGTATATTCCAAAATATTAAGGAAGTAATCATCTTTGGGCAAAATATTGGTGTTAATAAACTAATCTGAGGCGCTTGTTACAAATTCCTGAGTCCCCACACCCAGAGATTCTCTTTCAGTCTTCCCCAACCCCCAAGCATACATATCTATACTGCTGCTAAGTCGCTTCAGTTGTGTCCGACTCTGTGCGACCCCATAGACGGCAGCCCACCAGGCTCCCCCGTCCCTGGGATTCTCCAGGCAAGAACACTGGAGTGGGTATGCACCGAGGTAATTGTTATGTTCCTATCCTTTTGGGGGGCCTTGAACCCCTTTCAGAATCTGATGTAAACTATGGATTCTTGCCCTCAAAATGAATGGACACACCAAATCTTGGATACAATTTGGTGGACCATGACTTTAGTTAAGAACCCCTAGTACGGGGTGAAAGGTCGACCTTTCCTCATTTTCCTCTGGTTCTTATTTTTTCTCGGAAGACTCTTTGCTCCTATCTCCTTAAAGGTCAAGGGCCTCTGCAGGGCAGCCCAGGTCCCAGGGTCATTGCCAGGGTCAGAGCACATTCCTTTTGTGTGTTTTTGTAGGGTTCCTGGTGCCACCTAGAGGGAACCCACCTGGTGGGATACTAGGCAGCGGGTTGGCCACAGGTGGGCCCCCCAAGGCCTGCTTTGAGAGCATGCCTGTGTTGCCCAAGGCTCTCTTCCCACCGGGGCAGGATGGCACCCCCCGGAGTGCAGCCTTCTTCCGCGCCTCCTTCCTCCTCCCCTAGCTGTACCTGTCTGAGGAAGCCGTTCCCAAAATTTTGATGCTCCATTTTTTCTAACTTTTTATTTTGTATTGGGGTATAGCCGATTAACAAAGACGTGATGGCTTCAGGTGAACAGTGAAGGGACTCAGCCGTGCATAAACACGCAGCCATTCTCCCCCAAACTCCCCTCCCATCCAGGCTGCCACATAACACTGGGCAGCGTTCTCGGTGCCGTACAGTAGGGCCTTCTTGGTTGTCCACTTTAAATACAGCAGTGTGTACATGTCTGTCTCCAGCTCCCTAACTGGCCCTTCCCCCCCCACTTCTCCCCCACCTCTCCCAGCAACCAGAGGTTCGGTCTCCAAGTCTGTGGGCCTCTTTCCGTTTTGTAAGTTCATTCGAATCATCTATGCACCCAACACTGATACATCCTCCTGATGTCCTCAGAAGTCCCTCCATTCATCCTACACGTGTAGCGTGTACGACTTTACATGTGCTGTTCTGGGCCCTACACGGAGACGGGAAAATCTCCTGCAGTTTTACATTCCTGCAGGAATGGGCTTGAGGCCGTGGCTTGTGGACGTTAAGGTGGGCAGCATTGTAAACTTTAGGGCCCTAAGAATATTTTATTAACATCTTAGGAAGAGAGAGCCTCTTTTTGTGTACACCTGTAAAAGTCGTGGACTCCCGGGCAGGGGTGGGCTCTGTGGCCTCTGAGGGGAAAAGAGGCCGTCCAGGAGAATCAGGACCGATTGGGACCCGAGGCGTCGGCGACAGGACGACAAGCGGACTCGGCCAGCAGGTGGCGTCACCGGCCGGGCTGAAAGCCGTTCATCCCAGGAAACCAAATCCTGGTGCTGTCCCGTCCTTTCCAGCACAGACCTCACTCCACTCCCTGCGATCCTTTCCCCGAGGGGACTCCCGCCCTGACACCCGCGGCGTGGGGTCTGAAGTGCCCGCGGGTGTCGCCACGGTGCATCTCCCTTGACCCCCCAGCCCGTCCCCAGTTCTGCTTGGGGAGCATCTCGGTTCCAAGTCCCTGGGGGCCGCTCCTTCCCAGTCTCCTCCCCGTGGCTCCAGCGTGAGCTGCCAGGCAGGATGAACCCGGGAAAGGTTCACGACACAGGACACGACAGCTGTCTTAGCCTTGGCGTAATAAAAAGAAAACTCAAACACTTTTCTTCTTCTTCTTTAATATCAAAGATTAAAAAAATAATAAACACCCCAAATCCAACAACCCAAAAAAATCCCTTTGAACATGCCTGGTCCCAGGTCCCACTTCCAGTGCTGTTCTGAAGAAGCTGCCTGCTGGCAGCGCTGGGGTCCTGTCCCTGGGGACAGCCCAGGGGTGGGCGGAAACCACCCCGGCCTTTATCCCAGCACCTGGGACAACCAGGGGCCGACTTCTCAGGAAGACTGCCAGGGCCTGTAAGATGCGTGGTTGCCCTGGGAGAAGTTTTCCCTGGAGTCTGGGTTGACGGCTATTTCTTGTGGAGAAACTTCATTTTGTTGCCTAAAAAAAGAAAATGAGAACGTTGCAGCAGGCAGACAGAGGAGCCGAGGTAAAATCCTGCCCTTTTCACACCAGCTGTGGTGTGGACAGCTGGGGCTCCCACACTGCCCCCGAGCTTCACCCCAGGGCCCAGGAAGAGTTGGGGGGATTTCCCTGCCTGCCCCCTGCACTCCTCACGCGCCTGCCCTGTGAACAGGGGTCTTTGGAAGGGAAGACTGTCAGAGCTGCAGACTGTCAGTTGCTTCTGAAATGGTGACCCAGGAAGCAGGGACTGTCACGCCTCCCTGGGAGCCCTGAGGGGAACAAGCGCAGGCCCGGCCTTGCAGGAGGTCAGTGCTCCCTTCCCAGGCACCGGCCCCCCTGGGTGAGGCTCTAAGCAGGACCCCTGCAGGCCCTCTGAGGGGCTGGCCTCACCGCAGCTCTTCCTCACTGGGGCCTGCTCCCTCCCTCTCTCACGCTTTTTGCTTTCTTCTCCTCCTCTATTTCCTAGCAAGGGCCTTTTTTGGCTGGTTAAACTGCAATCTTTACTGAAATTTTTACACTTCCACTTTTCAGGGTCATCTGGAGACTGGCCCAGGTCCCTACCTCCAGGCCCCCTTCTCTGGTTCCATTCATCATATTTCTAAGCCCCACTCCCTAAAAGACTGAAGATGTGGGAGGTAAGAGTGAAAGAAGAGCAACGCAGCCAGGGCCCAGGAGGGCAGGGAGAGGGCCAGTGTCCTTAGCTTCCGCTCCGGGGACAGGGCAGGACAGGAGGGTGGTAAGATGCCAGCCGGGCCCAGTGGGCGCAGGCCTCAGAGGTCAGCGGCATGAGCCCCGGGCCCGGTGGCAGGAACTGGCCAAGAGCCCGTGGCCCCGGGGCTGCTGCCGGGAACCCAGACCCCTGGGCCTCACCCAGTCCCTTCAGGAACTTGTTGACACCGCTGTGTTCTCCGCTGGGGAGTGTTTCCAGGTACTCCTGGGCTCGGACCTCAAATAGACCTGTTGACGAGAGAAATCCCAACCACTTTAGCTCCTTCTCTCGGGGCTTCCACACGTGTTTGTTTCCTTACTGCTGCAGACAAGAGAAACCTTGCCGTTGAGACGGAGCTGCTCTGTAAATAAACATGCTCTGAATCGTAAGATTTAAAAGGGTTTTTTNAAGCTGGGGGCATCCTAATTCCTGATTTCAAACTTTATCATGGAGCTCCAGTTATCAAGACAGTACAGGTGTTATTGCTGTTCAGTCGCTCAGTCCTGTCCAACTCTTTGCAACCCCATGGACTGCATCACGCCAGGCTTCCCTGTCCTCCCCTGCCCTCTCCTGGAGCTTGCTCAAACTCACGTTCATTGAGTTGGTAATGCTATCTAACCATCTTATCCTCTGTTGTCCTTTCCTCCTTCTGCCTTCAATCTTTCCCAGCATCAGCTGGCATAAAAACAGAAACACAGACAAACAGTGGAGGACACGGAAGGCTGCCGTGCTATGGGCCATGGGGTTGCAAAGAGCTGGACACGACTGAGCGACTGAACATCAAGATAAACAGAACAGAATCGAGGGGCCAGAAATAAACCCATTCATATACAGTCAACCAATATTTGACAAGGGAGCTGAATATTCAATGGGAAAAGGGCGGTTGCTTACCTAAATGGTACTGGAAAAGCTAGACATACATATACGAAGGAATGAAATTGAACCCTTATCTTGTACCTCTCCCCCAGATTATGTGGATTAAAAAAAATGGATTACAGACTTAAATGTAAGACCAGAAACTGTAAAACTGCTGGAAGAAAATACAGGCGAAAAGCTATTTAACACTGATCTTGGCAACGATTTTTGGGGATATGACACCAAAAGCACAGGTCACAAAAGCAAGAATTAACAAGACAGAGTCCACACTAAAAAGCTTCTGCACAGTAAAGCGATCAGTCACCAAAACAAACAAGCAGCCTCCAAAACGGGAGAATGTATGTACATATACACATACACATACATGCACAATGGAATATTACTCAGCCATAAAAAGACACACCGCTTCTGTGACTACACTGATAGACCTTGAAGACATAATGCTAAGTGAGGTAGACCAGACAGCAAAAAATAAACACTGCATGTCCTCACTTACATGTGGAATCTAAAATACTGAACTCAAAAAAATCAATTAAAAAACTGAACTCATAAAAAGACAGGAGAGAGGTGGTTACCGGGGGCGAGGGGTGAGGAAAAGGGCAAATGTTGCTCAAAGGGCACAAATTTCCAGCTATAAAACGAGTAAATTCTGAGGAATCTAATGTCTAGTTTGGTGACTATAGGTAAAGTATACTTAAAAGTTGTTAAGAGAGTAAATCTTAAGTGTTATCCCCCCATACACAGGTAATTATGTGAGGGGATGGAGGGGTTAACTAATTGTCTTGTGGTTCTAATTTCTCAATGTATACCTATGTCAAATCATCATGTTGTATGTCTCAAATTTAAATATGTTATATGTCAATAATAGCTCAGTAAGGCTGGGAGGAACTAAATGCAACACAATTGTGCAAGTTCCTGCACCTAAGTGGCTACTCAATAAATGTTTCCCAGTGCTTCACCCCACAAGGTGGCCAATTCTTATCAGGGGGCTCTGGTCAAGGCAGATGTCCAGTATGACTGAAATCTGGCTTTATGATCTGGATCTCAGAGCAGGAGGGCCGTGGGGATGGGCCTACCCAGAGAGCCCTTGGAAAGTGAAAGCAGACGGAACTAATGATAAAGAAGAGCATTATCATGCATATCTTTTCAGTGGCCACTCCAAGTTTATTTTATTTAGTTGGCCTTGCCTTGGAGCACGTGGGTTCCCCCACCAGGGACTGAACTGCACCCAACCCTCATTCTCTGATAATGAAAGTAGTTTNAAAAAATAAACACTGCATGTCCTCACTTACATGTGGAATCTAAAATATTGAACTCAAAAAAATCAATTAAAAAACTGAACTCATAAAAAGACAGGAGAGAGGTGGTTACCGGGGGCGAGGGGTGAGGAAAAGGGCAAATGTTGCTCAAAGGGCACAAATTTCCAGCTATAAAACGAGTAAATTCTGAGGAATCTAATGTCTAGTTTGGTGACTATAGGTAAAGTATACTTAAAAGTTGTTAAGAGAGTAAATCTTAAGTGTTATCCCCCCATACACAGGTAATTATGTGAGGGGATGGAGGGGTTAACTAATTGTCTTGTGGTTCTAATTTCTCAATGTATACCTATGTCAAATCATCATGTTGTATGTCTCAAATTTAAATATGTTATATGTCAATAATAGCTCAGTAAGGCTGGGAGGAACTAAATGCAACACAGTTGTGCAAGTTCCTGCACCTAAGTGGCTACTCAATAAATGTTTCCCAGTGCTTCACCCCACAAGGTGGCCAATTCTTATCAGGGGGCTCTGGTCAAGGCAGATGTCCAGTATGACTGAAATCTGGCTTTATGATCTGGATCTCAGAGCAGGAGGGCCGTGGGGATGGGCCTACCCAGAGAGCCCTTGGAAAGTGAAAGCAGACGGAACTAATGATAAAGAAGAGCATTATCATGCATATCTTTTCAGTGGCCACTCCAAGTTTATTTTATTTAGTTGGCCTTGCCTTGGAGCACGTGGGTTCCCCCACCAGGGACTGAACTGCACCCAACCCTCATTCTCTGATAATGAAAGTAGTTTATGACCATTATAGAAAATGTATGAAAATATTAAAACAATCTAAAACTGCTCACAATCTGTCTCCTTTTCAGTCTCCCACTCTAAGACAACCAGAATTGATGTTTTGGTGAGTTTTCCTTTCTCTCTTTCTATATACATGTATTTTTTCCCCTCATTTCTATCTTTTAAAAAAAAGATCAGCAAAGTAATGTATATAATTTTATCCTGATTTTTCCACTTCATATTATATCATGAAATTTGTTGTCAAATATTTAAAGGCATGTTGAAAAAGGTTAAGTGTCTACAGTTATAACCTATACAAAGATTCTGTCAGCAAACCATTTTGTGACAGAGCCCATGGGACTCAATCCTTTGTCCAAACCCCTCTTCTTTGGCTCCGGCCTTCTGTCCTGTCCTCAGTCAAGCCCTGGCCGGAGACCCAGGGACTGCCCCGGCCAGAGACCCAGGGACTGCCCCAGCCTGCTGGCCTGCTTTGCGATTCCAGGCCCACCACAGAGCTGGAAAGGTGAGCTCTAAACATCAGAGAGGTGCCAAGAGAGCAGGCAGCTGGTGGAAGCTGGGTTGCTTCTTACTCACCTGTCTGAGGAACCGATTGTTGACAAGGTCGACCACTAGGACCTATGAGGTGAGGAAAAGGGACTGTTACTGTTAGCAGGGAGGGCATCCAGAAAATAGAGACGGACTGTTAGCCTTCTTCCTTCTTGGCACCCAGAGAGGCAGCTGGGTGGGGGTGGAGTGGGCCAATTGTGGTTTCCTGACATTGCCACTGAAGCCACAGATGATGAAGGGGGAGGCGGGGAAAAAGCTTTCCAGACATGCATGCTTTCAACGCTGTAACCGCAGGCTAGGATACGTGTGGGCCGAAGGCTGGACTTCCTGCCCTGTTTCTGGACTGGCTAAGGCAGAGCCGCTCTGTTTTTTAGCGTGTGGGTCTCTGAGACAGAGAGTGGCTAAAGCCCCAGCTTGTTCCCATTCCACTGGATTGTGCCGCCTCCACCAGGCCTCCCCCCACCTCCCAGTTACCCACTTAGTCTTGTCATTTCTCTTAATGGGATAAAAGGGGAGCGACCCAGAGGACTGGACCCAACGGGACAGTAGGCCAAGCTGTAGGTGCTGGGCTTCCATGAGTCAAGGCGTTCAGGTAAAGCACTTTCGTCCTCCTTCCTCAGAGTGAGGCTGAGACCTGGGGACACAACTAGGGAGAGGTAAGTGAAGGGCCTAAGGCACAAAACTTAGGGAGGCAGCCACTCACGGGATCGCAGTGTGGACCGCTGGCTATGACGGAGGACGAGCAGGGGGCCTGCGTGCCCGCCGTGTTTCCACAGCAGCAGCAACCACGGGCTCTAACACAGAGGCCGGGAGCTGAGAGGCGCTGTCCTTCCTTCTCACACCCTCTCCTGGGGGGCAGAACTGAGCCATCTGCAGGCTCACAGGGCACCCAGGAAAACCCTCTGCAGTTCACACACACCCCCAAAGACCCGAGTCTTCTGGTTAATCTTTAACAGGACTGCAGGACCACCTGGGCAGTTAGAGGCGCTGCGCTTCGGGACACCGGGAGGGCTCAGGCCTGGCTGTTCTGTGCAGCATCACTTGGTCCCCACGGTTCTGCTCTGACTGCTGGAAGCTCTCAGTACTGGAGACAGAAACCATTTAGAGGAAGGGGCTGGGACTCAATAATCACAGAGATGCTGAGCAGGGCTTTTCTCATTTGGATCCAGAACTCAATCACTGAACACATTTAGCTTATTGCCTTTTTAACTGATATGAGAAACGACCTACTTATAGGAACACAGTCCTTCTCAAGACTTCGTTATTGGCCCAAAGATGATTTCCAGTTACCATGAGCTCTTCGTGTGCTTTCTTCCATGACAGAGGGGTGGACGGGGGAAGGAGAGGGCAGCCAACTCGATGTATTAAAATCGAGTAAATCGTTGGTTGGGCTTCCCTGGTGGTAAAGAACCCCCCTTCGCATGTAGGAGACACAGCTTTTCATTCACGGATTGGGAAGATCCCCTGCAGAAGGAAATGGCAGCCCACTCCAGTATTCTTGCCTGGGAAAGCCCATGGACAGTGGTCCGTGGGGTCACAAAGAGTGAGATGCAGCAACAGATAGTTGACTGCAGCCCTTCTCAATGGGTGTCCAAGGCTGGGGGTTCATTTAGGGGGGAAACTGAGTCTGCAGTCAAGAGGTTCTGCTGAAGGTGACTTGGCAGGAGGGGGCTGACTCACAGACAAAGCCGTGGGATCCCGCTGCTCCCCCCCTCCCCCGCCCCTGCCCCGACAGGGCGCTCACCTCCTCCAGCGGCAGCTCCCTGAGCAGCGGCAGCGAGCTGGTGAGCAGCCCGATGAGGAAGGGCGTGGGCGAGCACGCGATGTCGATCATGGCGGGCGGCAGCACGGGGATGTAGGTGTGCTGCCAGGCGAAGGGGTAGATGGCCGCCACCATCGCGTGGCAGCACGTGGACAGGGTGCTGCGGCGGGAGAGAGGGGACGAAGGGCCGCTTCAGGAGGGTGCGCCGCCTCCACGAAGACGCCAGAGAAGGGTTCACCCGCCAGCCCCCTCCCCTCCCCCGGCCGCAGAAAACCCCGACAACGAAAGCCTCCTTTTGCGTGGGTGCTCCTTCTCTTAGTGAAGAGGCTTTGGATTGGAACCCACGTTCTCTCCGCCAAGTGTGAACACCTAGGTGTGGTCGGGGAGACAGGGTAGTCCTTCAGTGTTCAGGTGCAGCCGTCCGCTCCAAATGGCTCGGTTGTGTTAAAAGCGAAATTCATGTACTTCTTGCCCAGAATTCAAAATAGAAAAATAACAACGTTGAGAGACAGACTCGGTCCCTCTTAAAGCAGGATGATCAGAGTGCAGCCTTGTACTGGCGAACGCTGGGCCTGTCAACTGTGTGGGATCCACAAGGCTTTGCTCCGTGCCTGCGTTCGTGCTCGGTTTGTGGAATGAACGGGTGGATTACCCGGGAGCATCGCTTTTACACCATTTCTGCGGAGCTGCAGCACAGTGACGAATGGCGGCTTCCGAGATGATGAGAGCAGACTTTCTCTTCTTCCTGGAAATCGCCCCTTATCACTAAGTGAGCCTGCTCCCAGCGGTCCCCCTCTCCTCTCATCCTGATATGCTGTTTCTAAAATGCTACGGGGTTGGAAACTCTAGAAGCTTGTTAGAAGTGTCTAATGCAAGAGTAAAGCAAAGTGAGGGCCCAGTGGATTCGCCCAAGAGTATACTGAGTCATCTTCGGGTCCCGGTAACCAGCACTGCACCTGTTAGGACACCTTCTGAATGTTCGCCCTGCTTTTCAGCTGTGCTCTGTTCGCTGTCAAGCTGCAAGGAAGCTGAGTTCTGGATGGATGAATGCGCCTTTACTGCGTTCCCATGATGCCACACACCTATAATCTCGTTGCCATAAAACTTTCTTGAGCCCACCAAAAAAATTCACTTAGCTCTGGTTTACTTAAGAAGAAAAGAAGTGGACTAAAAGATACTGGCTAGCAAGTGAACTCAGCCAGGCAGAACGAGAAGCGTTCTGTATGATTCCAGTTACACGAGGGAGTTAGAATCAGCAAATGCATCGAGACAGAGCAGAAGGGAAGTTAGCAGGGGCTGGTGGAAGGGAGCGCGGCACATTGTTGCTTAAAGAGGACAGAATTACAGCTGAGATGATGAAAAGCTTTGGAAATGGAGAGTAGNCAAAAAAATCACTTAGCTCTGGTTTACTTAAGAAGAAAAGAAGTGGACTAAAAGATACTGGCTAGCAAGTGAACTCAGCCAGGCAGAACGAGAAGCGTTCTGTATGATTCCAGTTACACGAGGGAGTTAGAATCAGCAAATGCATCGAGACAGAGCAGAAGGGAAGTTAGCAGGGGCTGGTGGAAGGGAGCGCGGCACATTGTTGCTTAAAGAGGACAGAATTACAGCTGAGATGATGAAAAGCTTTGGAAATGGAGAGTAGTGATGGCTGCAAGCATTGTGAATGTGCTAAATGCCCCTGAATTAAACACTTAAAGATCATTAAAATGGTAAAATTTATGGTTATGTATATTTTACTGCAATAAAAAAGCAACCCTCCCCAAATCATTTAGATTCCTCTGAATCTACTAAGTTCCTCTGAATCTAGCTCCCCCTGAGACATCTTTAACGTATGCACTAGCCCTCCTTTTGATCCTGCTTCCATTTGGGGGCTCCTAACCTAATAAGTGAAAGTGAAATTCCCTCAGTCCTGTCCGACTCTTGGCAAACCCGTGGACTATACAGTCCGTGAAATTCTCCAGGCCAGAATACTGGAGCCGGTAGCCATTCCCTTCTCTAGGGGATCTACCCAACCCAGGGATCGAACCCAGGTCTCCCGCATTACAGGCGGATTCTTTACCAGTTGAGCCACTAAGGAGCCCAACCTAATAAGAGCCATGTTGAATCCTGTCCATTTACCAGTATGTCTCCTGATCGTCCTGTTCTCTCTCTTAGCAAATAATCAATCTCCTGATACTCACTGGAGTCATGAGATACCTCTCAGTAGTGGAGCAGCCACATATTTCACCGATACTTGGACTTATGTTTTCTTTCAAATGATCACCCTCTAAATGAGAAAGATGCTACCCCAACATTTTGTTTGTTATCACTATAATACCTTCTTTCTTAGCTGAGTAAGGGTGAGACGGACTAAAGTTCAGACTTATACCAAGAGAGCAACATCAATAATTCAGCCAGCAGTGTGCAGTGAAGTGACTTCTGCCTTTTAAAAGATCTTCTTGAACACCATTTAGCAACTGAACAGCAACAGACACCTCTCAATAGCACTCTGAGGTTGTTAACTATTATTATCACCATTTACTCTTTAATAACTACTAACAGCCTCTTTCCACAACTGAAATATTAGGTTACACTATAAAAATATTAGCAAATGTAGTGTTTAAACCTGTAAGTAAACCCTATCCATTATGCTAAATTAAATCCTAAGGCATTCAGACATGACACACNCATTTACTCTTTAATAACTACTAACAGCCTCTTTCCACAACTGAAATATTAGGTTACACTATAAAAATATTAGCAAATGTAGTGTTTTAACCTGTAAGTAAACCCTATCCATTATGCTAAATTAAATCCTAAGGCATTCAGACATGACACACACTTTTTTTCCCCCCATTCTGTAAATCATTGTTTTCTCTCTGGATTCAATAAACATAAAGACTTTAAAAAAAAAATCGTCTTGAAAAGCATAGGAGCTTTATTTCTTAAGGCATCACTTTCTACCAGATAAGTCAAGAGTGTTGATACTTTTAGTGAATTGCTGATCATTTACGTTTAACTTCCTTGATCTATATATCACTGAATGTGCTGATTTTACTTTGTTCTAAAACTCTGAATTTTTAGGACTAAGCTGTATTTGTATGTGGCCAGTCTACAAAGCTGATCTGCTCAAGTACTATAGGTCATGGCTTAGAAAACTAGAAGGATATCATAATATAAACAAGAATAGTCGTGTGTAGAGAAAGTTTTTGCAGACTATAATTTGCACCCTATTGGGGTCCTAAAATAATTTCAGTGGATTGTGATTGGCATCAAAAACAACTACAACAAAAAGAATGTAATAGAAAATAAGAGAGTATGATGCATTTTTCCCCAACTGTAAATAACTATATGTGTGGATTATGTGGGATGTATATTAGGTCTGAATATATGTATTTATAATTGTGGACTGTAGTAAAAAGACTTGGAAGCCAATGATTTTGACTAGAGAGGTGGGGGTGAGGTGCAGGGGGGAGTGGGTAGAAAGTGATGGTTGAGCTGGAATTTTGATATGTTACACCTTTTATTGGGATGTTGGCTTTCATTTCCAAGTGGCTAGTGGGAGTTCTTTAAAAGAGACCCTAAGAAGGAATTTCCTGAAGGAAGCCTTGTGTATGAAATCCATCTCTTTTTATAGCACATTTGTTATTAAGCTCCTAAATATCACTTGAAGAATGGATCATGCAATGGTGTAGGTAATGGACTTTGTCGTCCACGGTCCCTTCAGCAAGTTTCTGAAATTCTCACTTTTTAAATCATGGGCTCTCCAAGTGGCACTAGTGGTGAAGAACCTGCCTACCAATGCAAGAGATGTAAGAAACTTGGGTTCATTCCCTGAGGTGGGAAGATCCCCTGGAGGAGAGCCTGGCAACCCATTCCATTATTCTTGCCCGTACAATCTCATGGACAGAGGAGCCTGACCGGCTACAGTCCACAGGATCACAAAGAATCAGACACGGCCGAAGCAAGTTAGCACTTTAGTCAAGTCACTGAAGGAGAATAAAAATGCAGCACTCCTGTTTAAGAGTGCATTTACCTTTCAGAGATGTGGTTTAAGCATTTCTGACTCTGGGGAAGTTACAGAAGCACAGAATTTTAGACCGGGAAGCGATTTTAGAACTCCAGGAGATGGTGAAGGACAGGGAAGCCTGGCGTGCTACAGTCCACAGGGTCACAAAGAGTCGGGTGCTCCTGAGCAACTGAACAACAATGAACCCCAGGCTAAAAGAGGTTAAAGTAACTTCTACATTCAGGGTGAGGGCAGGGTGGGGAGGGAGGAGTCCTGCAGATTGGAGAAGGTAGAGAGATACAGACTGATGAATGGAGGCATGAAGAGGCATAGCCAGAAGCCTTTGGGTTTTTCTTGATTACTGCAATAGAAAAAACAAGTCTGGAGACTTCCCCAAAGGTCCAGTGGTTAAGGCTTTGAGCTTCCAATGCAGGGGTAAGGGTTTGATACCTGGTCGAGGAACTAACATTCCGCATGCCATGTGGCACGACCAAAAACCCCAAATAAAAAGTTTTTTTCAAAGTCCAATTAAAAATTTAAAAAAAGAGATAGAAATCTGTGTAACTTTCTTTTTTTACCTCCCTTTTGCCTTCTTTTGGCCTCAGCCCTGGAGAGGGCAGGTCTGCAGGGAGTCTCCCCTTCTCGATACTGCTCCTGTACTTTGTGTCTCTGGCTGAAGCCCAGGGGTCTCAGGGTTGGGGCAGGGGGAGGGTGTGTGACTCAGCTGCAGTGAGTGTGAACCAGCTGGGTGGGGAAGGTAGTTGGAACAAGTAGAGAACACAATGATAAGCAGCGCCAGTACTAGATACACAGGGCAGGTAAAGAGGTGTCATGGAAAGGAGAAATGCATTCATGTAACTGGAATGCAGGGAGCTGAGGGACACCGGTACTCAGTCCGCTGCTGTTTAGTCTCGAAGTCGCGTACTCAGTCTCAATGGGAACAACAACTCAACTGTGTCACCTGTTGGCCATGTAGGTTGGTACTACCATTGTCGATTCTGCTAACAGGTGTTTTTTGTTTGTTTGCTTTTTAAACAGTCTGATCGCTGTTGCAGCTGGGTCCCCAATGTTTCCAACCTGGTTTCCACTGCCACCTTGCCAGCTGGCACCTGTGGAGCACAGGGGGTCAGGAGCCACCCGAGAGGTGAGCGGTGCTGGCAGTGTTGCCTCCCTCTCGTTCTCCAGCTCCCTCCAATATTCTAAAACAAAATTCTGCCTTTTGAAACACTAGAAGGAAAGGTCAGATTCTGCAAATAATACATCAAGTGGCAGCTGTTCCTTCCAAATAAATGATAGAAGAGGGGCTTCCCTGGTGGTCCAGTGGTTAAGAATCTGCCTTGCAATGCACAGGACACCAGTTTGATCCCCGGTCTGGGAAGATCCTTCATGCTGCAGAGCAACTAAGCCTGTGCGCCACCCACAACTACCGAGCCTGTGCTCTAGAGCCCAGAGCCTCAACTACTGAAGCCCGTGTGCCTTAGAGCCCGTGCTCCGCAACAAGAGAAGCCACGGCAAGGAGAACGAGAGCAGCCTCCGCTTGCCGCAGCTGGAGAAAACCTCCATATAACAACGAAGACCCGCCACGCCCAAAAAACAACTAAATCTGAAAAAAAAAAAAAAGGTAGAAGAGAGAAGAGATTATTCTGAGTGTAGCTTGTTGAGATTTTATTCCCCGACCCATAAAGGCTAGAGGAGCTTCCATGGGGGTGGGCACTGCTGGGACTGGTGGTTTCTTAGGAACATGCAAAGTACAGTCTACAGTTCTAGGGATGCTAAGGATGACTGTTCAGGCTCGCTTGCCACTTAATGTGGAGGCTTACTGAGCATCTGCTGGTTGGAGGAGAGGCAGTGTTTTTGAAGGAAGTTCTAGGAGGGAGCCCTAGGCAGCTGGCTCGCATTACAGTGGGGGTGGAGAAAGGAATGCTGGCCCCCCACAGCTGTGATCAATTTGCACAAAAGCGAGGGAGGGAGGAGGTGCCCCAGTGGGAGGTTGGCTGGGCCACAAGGTTAAAAGATGGGCACAGGGGAGAAGGGTCAGGTCCCAGAATGCTTTGCTACTTGGTGGTGGTTCCTCAGGGTTGAAGCATTAGTCCAAAGACATCAGGATACACTTGTGAACACTCAGATTCTCCTGAAGAAGACGCTTCAGTTCTGGCTGCTACAAAGCCCGTGTGCCCTATGTGTTGTTGTTTAATCGCTCAGTCGCGTCTGACTTTCTGATTCCATGGACTGCAGCAGGCGAGGGTTTCCTGTCCTTCACCATCTGCGGAGTTTGCTCAAGCTCACATCCACTGAGTCAGTGATGCCATCCAGCCATTTCATCCTCTGTCGTCCCCTTCTCCTCATGCCCTCTATCTTTCCCAGCACCAGGGTCCTAGCCCAATTTGCGGTTAGTTATTACTATGCTCAGCAGCCTCCCAATTCATCTAGCAACCAGAAAGAGTCAACACAGAGCTTTCTCTAAGATGCTACCAGAAAAGTGAAGGATGAGTTTCCAGAGTTGGAGAAACCCCAGGATGAGTCCATCAGGATCCTTTAGGATTCCAGGCAAAGCATCTCTCCCTTTGTGCGTGATTCCCAGGAACCAGAGCCAGCGGTGACTCTGATGTGGTCTGGTGCCTGCTGAGACCTAGTGGGAGGTGGCTGCCATGCTTCCATTACTGTACTTTCACACCCTGTAGACATGTGTCACTGAGTTAAAAAAGAACCCAGGCTGGACTTCAACAAAACTGGGTTTGCTACTCTCTGTGTGATCTCAGGTAAAGCTCTTCTCCAGGCCTCAGCTTCCTCATCTGTAACATGAGGAAAGTGGGTGTTCCAGCTTTAAAGTCTGCCAACTACAAACTATAAGAGAGAGAGAGAAAGCCAGGAACTGGAAGTAGGAGCCAGGAGCTGAAAATAACTGACAGTGAAAAAAACCCAGGCCTGGAGGGTGATGGAGACAGGACAGAAAAGCAATGGAGACATCTCATTCCAAGGAATTAGGGGATACAACGTTGGAGAGTTTTTAAGTTGCCACAGTAAGCCCCCGAAAGGACGACACTTAGAGCCAGCACAGCTGGAGGGACCTGACTCCTGAAGAGAGCCGGAGTATACTATATCCGAAATTCCATTGGTGATGGGTTTGGAGTCAAAGACAATTTGTGGCTATGCTATTGTCTAAACCTTGCTTCAAAGTTATCTTGGTGTTAATGGGCAAAAGGAGAAAAAAGGTAGTTAATACTTAATGTGTGATCAGTCTGATGGCATTTTCATAGCACTCTGCGGAACTAAACGTAGGTATCTCCCTGTTAGCTTCTTGAGGACCTCTGAAATAGTGCTCTAGATGTCGGACCACCAAGATGGCGGCTACTCACACTCTCAAGTGGCCCTTGGCAAGCTCACTTGCCTGGAGAGGGTGTGCCACAAACCCAACCCTTTTCTGAAACACTATGGTGCAACTGATTGAGAGAGGATACGGGGCCCCATTTAAACCCACAGAAGCAGAGTAAAACTGAATTAAAGGAACACACAGCAAGATGAAGGTGCACAGCGACACATGGACTTCTCTGTGTGGTCATCCCACGTCAAGGCCAAGATTCAGGCTTTACTATCTGTCCAGATTTGACCACCGAATCCCACTTGTCATTAGCTAGAAGTCTGTCGTTTAGCTTCTGGTGCGAATGCACTACAGAAAGATAAGTAAGTTTCTCGAGTATTAAAAACCGTCGTCCTGCCTAAAACTTTTACGCAAATTGTTTTTGTGCAGCTCTGACTCTCTTATTCAGCCTAGTGTGTAGATTTGGCCAAAACCTTGGGAACTGAAATTGATAAACGAAAAAAAACAAAATGTTTATCATCAGGGAAATGAAGAAAGGGGTATAGGGAAATATTTATTTAGGTTGTTATGACAACAGAACAAGCGATCACAACAACATTCTTTCTTTCCCATCTGCTAAACTTTGGCTTGACAGAGCCTTAAGAAACACTCAACGTCCACCGTAAAGATGAAACGGAGCAAGAATGTTATTCTAAATTTGATAGATTTTTGGCTCCACTTAAAACCCTTTTATAACTCATACAATATTTGCCACAACTCCCAGCTATTTCCTCTTGCAGTGGGCAGACGCACTTGCAACGATGAGGAAATGAATTGTGTGGTGGGGGAGGGTGCTGGTGGCAGTGACCACAGGCCTCCGGCAGGCTAATGTTCACCCCGGATGTCATGGGGCCTCTCACTGGGTCCGTGGCGTGCCCTGTTCTCATGCCCTGCTCCATGGCCTTGAGGAGATGGGGGGCTACAGATGGGAACCTGGGGCAGCCTACTTCTACTTCCAGCTGAGCAGGGCTAGAAATCAGGGCATGCACAGCGCATAGAGAGAGAGTGGTGCCCGCTGCTGAGGATGAAAGCACGGGCTGAACGTAGGCTGAAGGCTTTCTTCAGAGGCTTTTCCAGGTCAGACAACTNCCCTAGTGGTAAAGGACCTGCTTGCTAATGCAGGAGACTTTTTAAGAGACTCAGGTATGACACCTGGGTGAGGAAGATCCCCTGGAGAAGGAAATGGCAACCCAATCCAGTATTCTTGCCTAGAGAATCCCATGGACAGAGGAGCTTGACACGCTACAGTCCATAGGGTTGCAAAGAATCGGACACGAATGAAGTGACTTAGCACAGCACCACCTTAAACCAGTCTTGCAGTTTCTGAGGTCTCTTGGCCAATGGTACTCCTTCACAGAGGATCTGCAAGCCTTTCCAAGGCCATGAAACATCAGAGAGAAGAGGTCTCTGAAGACAGCATCCAAAGGAATAGGACATTGGGCTGATGGCTTTCAACTTGAAAACCCACTTCTAGTATGATCCTTACTCAGCCAGATCAAATTTAACTAAAGCTGCTACTAATATAATATCAATGCTTGAGACAACTATTGATGAATGAAACACAGTCACCATACGTAGACTTGGAGCCAGTCATTAATTGTTCTTCAGTCTTTCCTCTTCAGAATACAGAGTCACTCTTCCTTTACTGTATAATGGTTCTCTCTTTCATCCATGACTCAGAAGATTCCAATTGGTACTGGAATAGTCTTTGAGTTGACAATTTACTAGCTCAAACTGTTGCCAAAGCAATAGGTTTTGATTATTACCCTCGGACAGTCTTGCAAAGAATACCAGCTGGGTGTAGTTGTTGGGGAGGGGGATCATTAATCACCATAGAGTGATGGACCAAACAGCAAATAATACAAAAGGAAGGAACAATGACATTTTTCCATAGTGGAAACAGCATTAATTAGAGAACTGAAGAGCAAGCCTTCTGGGAGAGTGAGTTCCAGTGCTTTCAATATGGCCCAGTCACCACCTGAACACACCTGCCCTCAGACCACATGCACGACACCCACATATATATACACCTGTATGCATATACACACTGTCATCAACATACAAGTTATCAACTCATGTGCACATGTGTGCTTGGACACGAACAGGAGCACATTTACAGGAAGAGACACAGAGAGCTCTCTTACAAACACGATCAATCGCAGATGGCTGGGAAACAGCTTGATCTCTGTGAGGCGTCATGAAAGATAACTGTGAGGTGTCCAGCATTTTAATGGAATATGGCAGGCATGATTGTTAGTGCACAAATATGGAGTGGAAACCTTGATCAAGGTGTCTATAGGCGTAGGGGATAAAACTCAAGAAGAAGAGTTAAAAATGAGGAGAAAGAAGAAGAAAAAGGGGCTTCTGACAGAGGGAGCAAGTGAAGGCAAGGAGATATATATGGTAGCCTGGCATGCAAAAATGCCTACAAAGAATGATCACCAGAACATTAAAGATAAACACCTAAAGAAAAGCTGGCAGCAAGATGCATTTCCAACAGAAAGAGAGCTGCTAAATAGATCAGGGTATACCCACATAATGTGGTATTATGGAATTTCAAAAATGATGTTTTAGAATTTGTATGAAATATATTTGTAAATAATGATAGGTTTACAAAACTTGATATGGAAATTACACAATGTCCGACCTCAGTTTTGTAAGAAAATTCTACTCTGAGAAAAGACTGGAGAAAGACAATGAAATGCCAACGACAAGGACCTCTGAGGGACTGGAGATGACTTTTTCTCTAAGCATTTCTGTATTAGTCTCCCTTTCCACAGTGACTAGGCAACTTTCCACTCAAAAGTTTTAATGTGATGTCTAGGAAGCTGGAAAATCCCATGGACGGAGGAGCCTGGTGGGCTGCAGTCCATGGGGTCGCTAAGAGTCGGATACGACTGAGCAACTTCACTTTCACTTTTCACTTTCATGCACTGGAGAAGGAAATGGCAGCCCATTCCAGTGTTCTTGCCTGAAGAATCCCAGGGACAGGGGAGCTTGGTAGGCTGTCGTCTATGGGGTCAACAGAGTCAGACACGACTGAGGCGACTTAGCAGCAGCAGCAGCAGGAGGCTGGAGAGTCCATGTTGGAAACTCAGGCATTTGATAGTTAGGGTGGTTCATTAATTAATTCATGGGACACTGACTTTATTCCTGGAACACTAAGCATCACCATATACATAACACTGTGCTAGGCCCCAAGGGAAGTAAATAAAATAACAGGCCCGTCCCTCGTGCCTTGGTGCTTGCTGTGTGAGGTCCCCAACTAAACGTGGGCACACGTAGCACTGAGGTTTTCAGGGATCACCCCCGGAGGAGATGGAGGAAGTGAGTCAGGGCCCGTGTGGAAGGCTGGTGCCTATGGCTTATCTCCCTTACACACATTTCCTCCCTAAACTCCAAGCCGAGGACGCAGCTGCTCTGGTGGTCTCCAGCTGGCAGGACGGAAGGAAGGGGGCTCAGGAGGAGGAGAGGGACAGCTGGACCCCAGGCCTCGCAGATGCCGAGGTTCTGCTTGGGTGGTGGCAGCGAAGGGAGGCTCTGAGGGGACCAGGACATGAGCGCCCTCCCCTCTTCCCATCTCTGATCACCACTGTGTGCACTGGACAGAGACTGGACACTTTACCTCGTGAGTCTCTGGAGTCTCTCATGCCCTCCTGTCAGAGGGTAAGCTCCCTGAGGACAGAAAACACTTCTGCTCACCTTTGTAATCCCCTGGGGCCAAGCAGAAACCAGCTGGAATGTAACAGGGTCTCAGTAAATCCTTGCTGAGCTGCATTAGAAAGTGATGAAAGCTCTCTATCACTGATGCCAGAGCCTGTGGGTCATTTATCTATGCTAGGTCATGCCACTTTAGGCTTTATTGAGCGCCGTTTCATTTTAGGAGCCATGATTAATAATATAGGATGGCTTCCCTGCTGGCTCAGACAGTAAAGAATCTGCCTGGAATGCAAGAGACCCAGGTTCAATCCCTGGCTTGGGAAGGTCCCTCGGAAAAGAGAGTGGCTATCCACTCCAGTATTCTTGCCTGGAGAATCCCATGGACAGAGGAGCCTGGCGGGCTACAGTTCACGGGGTCACATAGAGTTGGACACAACTGAGCGACTTTTACTTTAATATATGGTAAAGCCAAATCCACACAGGACTGACCCATGTGAGAACAGAACAGGATTCTTGCACTCGCACACACAAACAGAGGCACACGAGGCACATGGGCGTGTGCGGCATGGACACAGATGTGACACTCCTTGTGCAGTTGATGGGGAAGAGGCTCTAGGGTGGGCTGGGGAGAGATGTGGCCGGATAAGGAGACGGGGAGAGTGGAGGGAATGGTACTGTCAGCACAGTGACCACAGAAGCAAGTATTTCTGTCCCTGCTTGAGTCATGCATTGAAGGCAGGAAGAGAAGGGGATGACAGAGGATGAGATGATTGGATGGCATCACTGACTCAATGGACATGAGTTTGAGTGAACTCTGGGAGCTGGCGATAGACAGGGAGGCCTGGTGTGCTGCAGTCCATGGGCTCGAAAAGAGGTGGACACAACTGAGCAACTGAACTGAACTGAGTCATGCATCTCACACCCCTCGAACCTCCTAAATTCTCCAGCAGCGTTATTATTATTTTTTTTAATCAATATACTTTAATGAGGACCCATTTTTGAAATTCTAGACACTGAATGTTTCTTGGGCTCCTGCACCTCCCTGAACCATGAGTCCCAGTAAGATCTTCCCAAGAATGCTGCAGTCCATGGCAGGCCGTGGAGCCTGACCCATCCTGTACCTTCAGCGGGAACTGCTGGGTGAGTTCGGGCACGTACGCAGCCCCAGCCTGCTTCTTGTGCAGGGACACGACCACGAAGTACTCAAAAAGTTGCCTCTCCTGGTACTCGACCAGCTCCCGGTCCAGGGATGGATATCTCGGAGCCTGCTTCAGCCGTGACTTCACGTTGACCAGGCGCTGGCTGTGGGCTGGAGAGGGAGCAGAGAGAGAGTGGAGGACCGCCTGAAAATGACTCACTCCCAATGTTGAACTGCACAGAGCTGTGACACGTTATGGAATTCCCAGCTCAAAGTACTTTTTCTAATCCTACAAAAGCGTCTCCACATTTAACAAATTAGTACAAAGCTCTTTACTGGGGATTCTTGCCAAAGTTCTACGAGCAGCAACCCGCTGCCAGGCTAATCGGGGTGCAGAAGCCTGGAATGTGGGGCCTCCATTCCACCATGGATTTGCTGTCTGGACTTGGGGCAGCGGCTTGAGTGACCCTTGGGTTCCTGTGTCAGGTGGGGTGGGGACTCCTCCCTTCAGCCACTTCCTTCACCTTTCCTCTTGAGGGCTGTGACAAGTCCAGACCCTAGAGCTTTCGGAGCCCCGTGCGACTCAAGTGGCAGAGACCTGCCTGGTCTAGAACTCCCATCTGCCTTCTCTCCTGCGGCCGCTCTGTGTGCTGCAGATGGTCGGCCTCACTCCCGAGATGGGTCAGGGAGCCAGGTGGCTGGCAGAGGCTGAAGAGGCAGGGTCACTGAGCAGACGGGTGGGTTGCCATCACCTCGCTGAGCAGCCCTGGACTACAGCGCTCCCTGGCTTGCCCCTGGGGTTCTGAAAAGTTGTGCAAACCTCACTGAGACCTAGACTAAGATCACCAGGTTTAGGTCCACAGGGACCGGTAATTTCAGCGACTTCATCTAACAGATGAGGAAGTAGAGGCCCTGGATCTCAATCATTTCCTCCAGATCACAGAGCCATTTTACAGGAGTAGGGCAAGGGCCCCAGGTCTCTGGAGTCGCAGGCCAGCACGCTGTATCTTTCACAGCTGTAAAGAACACCCATAACGCATGGGTGCGGGGACAGGGAGTCACCGCAGCGGTAGTTACCCTGTGTCTCTAGTGTAGCCAGAGGCTCAGGGGCCGGACAGGCCCACCCACACCGGGTTCAGACGTCCACGCCTTGCCCGGCAAGCTCCTGCAAGGAGGCTGTGTCCCCTCACACTCAGCAGGAAGCGCCACCTTCGCACCTTCCCCGTCACCAACATGCACCCTGCACAACAGCTCTTCTCACCTTTCAGCTTCTCCTCGGTGTCACTGTCAGACTCGCTGTTCTCATCTGTCACTAGACCAAAAAAAAAAAAAAAAGCAAACGTGAGTCTTTCTAACGCAGGAAACTTTTTCATGTGGTAGCACAAATCCGAGAGTTCTAGTTCAGAGGGGCTGTTTTCTATTTTTTCCTGTTTAAAGGTCATGAACAAACTATGTCTTTGTCCAACTGCATGTGTTTCCAGATTAACTTGGCTGTACTTCAGATGGTACCTCTAGCAAATCCAGTCAAAGATATTGGTCCCTTCCATGCAAATTAAGCAAAGAAGGTGGCTCCCCTGCTGAGGTCAGAGCATGCAGCCCTGGGCTGACATGATGGATGGACAAGGAGAGGGGAAGGGAGATTCTGTTTTCAGATTCTCGGGGGAGGAGGGACAGTGGCGGGGCCCCTACCTTTTCCTGAGTTGCTCTCTGTGGACTGGGACAGCCTCTTCACGCGTTTCTTTCCTCTCCGGGCTTCATAGATGGCATTGATTCGCAATACCAGCTGCCACACATGGGGAGAAGGGAAGCCTGTGTGAGCAGTCTCCTCCCTGAGAGGGGCTGGGATGCCCTCGCTGTCCATTCTCTTTGAGGACCCTGGCGGGCCAGGGCTGGGGCAGGAGGTGGGGGAGACACATCCCACTGGCCCGCTGGCGTCTTTTAGTCATTCTTCTCAGCTAGATAGAAGCCCGACCCGTCAGGAGCACAGCCAGCCTCTCTGGTGGGGGGGTGGTGGTGTCTGAACCTAATGCATCCCGCAGAGACACAGAGGGAGCCGTTTCACTGGCTAATGGTGTGATGGCTGCGCCCCTTCCGACAGTGCCATCTCAGTGTGGTTTGGGAAGGAGCCTCTGCCCTCAAAACAAAACAAGAAAAGGAAGAGACAGGAAAAAAAGCTGTTCCCAGGCAGGGCCCCTTTCATGGGAACCATGCCAAAGTGTGTCTGAGCAGCAAGCAGGAAGGGAGCAGGGTTGTCGTGGCTCTTGAGTCCAAGCTCGGGTCAGCAGGGAGTCAGGCTGGGCCCCAGCACACTGCCCTTCTTGCAGACTGGTAGAGGCCTCTCAGGACCACCCTGATGCTCAGGAGCTGAGCCGCTCAGCACACGCCTTCCTAAGTGGCACAACCTCCAGGCTGACTACAGCAGAGCCGGGTGATGGAGGCCCCCAGGTCACTTTCTGTCCAGCTTTACAGCATCACCTGTAACTTCCAAGAGCAGAAGCTTTCTGGGTTTCACCTGGTCTATCCATGCATAATCGAGGCGAGCCAACTACTGATGTTAAAGGCGAGCTGGCTGTAAGCTACCTTGGAAAGCTTGAAATTCTTTTGTACGTTGGGAAGAATGGGAGGGATGTGCTATGGTAAACTGGGTGATGCGACCCAGGTGGGCACAGTTGCCAATGCCCATCTCTAGCCTCCGCTCTTCTGATCTATTTTCCCTAAAGGAGCTCACTGGCTCCTTTCTACAAGCATGGGCTTGGCAGGGCGTGGGGGCTTATCCTCAAGGTTTCCTCGTGGTGGGTCTGGGGTCCACGTCCCCAGCTCTGCAGAGCGCTCCTGACATGGCCCTGCTGCATCTCCAGACACCTGCGCCTGGGACACCAGGCCCAACGAGGCCTCTGCCTTCACCCCCAAACCCCTGCTATGTGGTGGCTCTTTCTGTTTGCTCTCACTAGCCTGTCATCTCCTTGAGAGCACACCCCCTTGAAGTGGCCTTCTCATCTTTTCAAGCATGTTCTGACTGGTAGGATACGACACTAACCCCATTTCTCTGGCTGTCACATAATTGAACTTTAACAGGAGATAATTTTTTTTTTTTTTTGAGTGTTCTGAAAAAAAAAAAAAGTGTTCTGTACTAGAAGTACTGGCTTCTTTAGAAGCCATTTTTAAGTTGAAAAAAATATTTTAAACTATAAGCTCATTTGGAAGGTGGTGTGTTTCAGAGAGTCACGTGGCACTTAATTCTGCTATGGTGGCTGCCAAAGAAACAGGGCTCCACACAAACCTGCCGTGTGCGCTGAGCAGGGAGCTGGCTTCATTAGAAAGGACAGCGCTGTGATTCATGAATCCTGAGGACATCACACCACTGAGTAAACGACTGCTCGGTTTCAGCTGTTGTGTTAATGAAGGTACAGGGTTGCTAGGAGAATACAGGGAAAGAGTATCTCTTTCTTTCCCCTCCCTCACTGGGACCTTCATTTCTCTTACGGGCAAGCTGGGAGAAACCAAGGGGAGCATCCACGCTTCCAGAAGGGACTCTGTGTTACACGGTTCAGCAGAGGCCGCTGAAGGAATGTCAACCAACCCACTGTCTCATCAGTTGTGAGTAGACAATGAAGTCCTTCTTGCTAGATCAAAACACAACAGCCAGGGTTTCGGACAGCAAATGCTTTAAAGGTCAAAATCTGGAAGTCCTGAATGTGCCTGAAAAAGAACCTTGGACTTCAAGAAAAGGATTCAGAGCATCTAGAAAGAAGCTTCATACTCAAGAGTTGGGGTAAGGCTAGGTTAAGATTAAGGAGCAAGTGACAGAACTGAGGATTCATGAAACAGAATAAACTATAGTTAGTCATTTGTTTTCTTTTTAGACATTCCTACGGACTGGCGGTCCAGTGGTTAAGATTCTATGCTTCCAATGCAAAGGGTGTGGGTTCAATCCCTTGTTGGGGAACTAAGATCCACATGCTTTGTGGTGCAGCCAAAAAAAAAAAAAAAAGCATTCCTTTGAAGAATTGTGTACTTCACCTCTATGATTAAAGTTTTAATAGGATTTTGCTGTTGTTGTGAAAGTGACAGCTAAAACACGGTGCTTTTTCTCTGGATTTGATTGTATCTGTCAAAGCTGATTTTTTTCCAGATTTGATTATATCTGTCAAAGCCTACCTGAATGAGTGCCTGGGCACTATTTAAGTGGGTGGCAACTCACTTTAATTTCAGGCAATATACTAAGAGGTAACAAACTGCTGCTTGTAAATTAAACACATAGAAAGTGGCAGAAATAATTTTACTTTTCTTTCTACCTCTCTACTTTCATATAATATATGCACACATATTTTCCTCTCCTTAATCAAAAAATCTTTTTTAAATAATAAAATAATATGAAGGTGGTAGAAGACAGAAGTTAAGTAGTTATTAAGAGATCCCACAGTCAAACTCAAGAGTTGTATCAAAGCTCTTTTAACCTAAAGCTGATTCATTTGATTGTTCCTGTTTAATTTGCTAAAACAATGGTGAGGTTGTATAGATGTTACTAGCCATTTGTGCAATTATTCCACAATAGCAGGTTTTTGACATACAGAGATGTGTGAGCCTTGCTAGAACAAGAAGAGGAGCAGTTAGGGTGATTCAAGACCCCACACTTCGGGGTCCCCACAAGCAGCCACAGTGACAGCACATGGCAGTGACTCGGAGACAGTCCAAAGGAGACGGAGAGCGACTCTGCCAGGGCTGAGGGAGACTGGGACCCACATGCTCGTGGGAACTCATCCAGCAGACACCCAGTGATCAGCGCGCAACGTGCACTGCGCCCTGGGTGGGGCAAGGCAGAGCCAGGAGACAGGAGGGGAGCAAGCCCTGAGTCCTGCCCCGGGCCCTCTTGCTGCCCTCTCCCAACCGCCAGGCTGCAGGTGTTAGGTCACCCGACTCTGACTGCCCTTACCCTTCAGGATGCACTCTTGATTATCAAGGTGACTTAATTTCACTTGAAAAAGAATGAAAGGGATGGAGGTGGTTAGTTAGTTAGTTCAGTCGCTCAGTCGTGTCCAACTCTTTGCGACCCCATGAATTGCAGCACGCCAGGCCTCCCTGTTCATCACCATCTCTCAGAGTTCACTCAGACTCACGTTCATTGAGTCCGTGATGCCATCCAGCCATTTCCTCCTCGGTCGTCCCCTTCTCCTCCTGCCCACAATCCCTCCCAGCATCAGAGTCTTTTCCAAAGAGTCTGGCTCAAAATACCGATGAACCAAACTGAGTCAGGAGGGACCAGTAAAAATGTCCTTTGACTTTTAGGTCAGGGGGTCACTTTGAAAAATTGGATGAAACCTATAGACAACCCACCTCCATTCCTTATATCCCCTCAAACTCATCCATGTAGCTTTGCATGATTTAATGCATTTCATGATCCCCTGAAGTCCATCTGCAGACTCTGAAATGAAGAATTCCTTCTCTAAAAGTTCCTGTAGTGGGGGCTTCACGGGGGGTCCAGCGGTTGGGACTCTGCCTTGCAATGCAGGGGACACTGGTTCGATCCCCCTGGTCTGGGAAGGGGGATGCCTTGGAGCAACTAAGCCCATGCACCATAACTACTGAGCACAAGAGCCGCAACCACTGCAGCCCGTGAGCCTGGAGTCCATGCTCCGCAATGGGGGAGGTCCCTGCAATGAAGCCAGCATACTGCAATGAAGAGCGGCCCCCATTCACCACTAGAGAAAGGCCACGTGCAGCAACAAAGACCCACCACAGCCAAAAACCAAAAATTTTAAAAATATATTTTAAAAAAGCTCCTGTAGGAAGTTGGTACCGAAGTGCCCAGCATAGAATGACAGGCATTGCAGGGGCTGCACTGAGCAAAATGGAATAGAACACCAAATATAAGAAAGAGCAGACACAGTTCATGCACACCCAAGCCACTGGGCCTGTTTTGCCTTTAGGACTGAAAAGAGCCAGAAAAGATATATATATATATATATATATATATATATATATATGTTTTAAAGAGGAGAACCTTGTTCACATAAGCCCTCCATTGTTTAATTTTAATTTTTTCTTGGCCAAGCCAAAAGGCACATGGGATCTTAGTTGCCCAACCAGGGATTGAACCTGTGACCCGTGCAGGGGGAGCACAGAGCCTTAACCACTGGACCATCAGGGAAGTCCCAGAAAAGATGCATTTCTGACAAGAGCTCCCTCAGAGCACAGGCTCCATGCGGTGCCCCTCTGCAGTGGGAGGTGATGGAGCCTGAGTCACAGTACCACGGATGGGGCTCTGCTTTTTGAGGCCATGAAGGATGGAGATGTGGCTTTTTTGAGGCTGGGCAATGGAAACACAGTTTGGGATCATGAGAGTCGTTAAGCAGAGAAAGGCATGGCTAAGAGGAAGGCTGTGTGTGTGCACGCTCAGTCGTGTCCGACTTTTCGAGATCCCATGGATTGTAGCCTGACAGGCTCCTCTGTCCACGGAATTTTCCAGGCAAGAATACTAGAGTGGGTAGCCATTTCCTTCTCCAGGGAATCTTCCTTACCCAGGGATTGAACCCATATCTCCTGCTGTGTCTCCTGCACTGCAGGCAGGCTCTTTACCATTAGTGCCACCTGGTAANACGGAATTTTCCAGGCAAGAATACTAGAGTGGGTAGCCATTTCCTTCTCCAGGGAATCTTCCTTACCCAGGGATTGAACCCATATCTCCTGCTGTGTCTCCTGCACTGCAGGCAGGCTCTTTACCATTAGCGCCACCTGGTAAGCCCTCCGTTCAGTTCAGTTCAGTCGCTCAGCCGTGTCCGACTCTTTGCGACCCCATGAATCGCAGCACACCAGGCCTCCCTGTCCATCACCATCTCCCGAAGTTCACTCAGACTCACGTTCATCGAGTCCATGATGCCATTCAGCCATCTCATCCTTGGTCGTCCCCTTCTCCTCCTGCCCCCAATTCTTCCCAGCATCAGCCTTTTCCAATGAGTCAACTCTTCGCATGAGGTGGCCAAAGGGCTACAGGACCCCAGTTATTATGACCAAGGCCCAGCTAGCTCAGCTGCTGGCTTCCCCATGTCTACCTGGCCTGTGGTGAAGCAGGTAGGAGGGCCCAGTGATTTGATCTCTGCCCAGACTCCTCCGTGGCTTTCCTTTGCAGGGAAGTGTGTATGTGGGGTGCACTCCTGAACACGAAGCTTGTTGCAAGCCTTACCTTGGGTATCTTTCTCTTCTTCCTGCCATTCTGCAGGTCCCCGAGGTTAGAGAAAGTATCATCAGGGCTGCTGGGGGTGGAGGGAGGGCTGATTTTGGAAGGGGACCCAGTTCCATCTCGACTCAACTTCCTTGTGTCCAGCAGTTTGAAGTTCCTCCTTTCTGAATTTTGCCGAAAAAAGGCAGGTTTGGACAAGGACTGCTGTGAGGGGAGAGGAAGAAAGAAGAGCAAATAAATACAAAGAGACCCCTGAGAGATAAGCGGTGCTGCCAGTGACGGAGACCAAGAAGGTCAAGAGGAGAAGCTCGTCTAAGTCCCCAAGGGCACACTGAGGTCGTCTATGCTGTTAAGGGCCTAAACACTTATCATCCAATTATGGAAAATGAGGATGATAAAGGATGCAAGTCTAATCCACTCTCTCTTTTTAGACAAGTGGAAACTCACCTGGCTCTATGCCATACCTTTACAAATGAGGCTTTCTGACACCATGTACTAGGAGTTACAAGACTTATGTTTAGCTTTATCCCTGTCACTGGCAAGGGAAATTCCTTCAATACAAGGAATTTCACTTCTCTGAGCCTCAATATCTGATTTTTAAAAATGAGCTGTTCTAAGGTCAAAAGGCCAACAAAAAAAACAATTAAAAAATCTGCGATTTATAGAACTAATTTTTTTCTAATACATGCTACAAGTTAATGAGAAGACTAACAATTCAAAAGAAAAACAGGCAAAAGACAAGGACTGGAGGTTTACAGAAAAGGAAATATAATAATTTTCAGATACATATAAAAGATTCTTAGCTTCACTCATCAGGAAAAAAAAATGAAAATGCCATTGAAGAAATTTTTTTTTTCTTGAAATCTTTATTGGAGTACAGTTGATTTATACCATTGTGTTAAGTTTCTGCTGTACAACAAAGTGAATCCTTATTAATTAGTTATCTATTTTATATATAGTAATGTGTATGTATCAATTTCAGTCTCCTAATTTATCCCTTCCCCCCGATCCCCCTTAGGGGAGAGGGGGTGGCGAGGAAGCTACGTGCCTTGAGCCTCGAAGATGGAACTGACCTGGACTCAGCCAGGGTTCATTCACCCTTCCTGTCTGTGAATGTGGCTGGTGGCTTAACCCCTTCCAGTCCTCGCATGTCTCTGTCTTACTGCCCCAGGAGGCTGACAGCAGGGAACTCAGAGGGTCCTTGATATAAAATATCCCACCTCGTCTTTATCTATCTCAACCTCACTCCTCCACTCGCTTATAGAGGACTCCCCCAGGAAGCACCGGGATGTCATTCGCACACACATACAGTTGTTCTCCTGTGCCCACAGGTACACACATTCACATGAACACTCAGACTATACACCCATGGGAATACATAGGCAGGCACGTGTGTTCTGACAACTGGGGACATTACATTAATGTACCACCGTGGCATTACATTAAAACAATGGCATACCTTGCAGGCAATACAAATCATTTTTTAAAAGAAATTAATGGCATGGGGAAATATTCATGATAAATGTAATAGAGCAGCAAAAAAGTATATACAAACAAATGTATATATGATATCATCCCAAATCTTTTTTTTTTATGTACAGACACATGCACACACACACACAGTGTGACACGGTCTGGAAGGAAGTAAACCAAAGAGTCAACAGTGCTTTTCTCTGGGATTACATGCAATTGTTAAAAGGCTTTTAAAACACACACACATACACACATATATATACGTAATAACCATCTGTTTTAGAAAAAAAATGCAGGTGAGTATAAAGGAAAAATACAAATTCCCAATTACAGATGATTTTTTTATTTACACTTCTTGGTATTTAAAAAGAATTTTACAATGAGAATGTTCTGCTTTTAGAAAACGAGGCAATTTTTTAAAAGCACACTTATTGAAAGCCTAATTGTATAGCTTAAGCAAACATACATAAATAATAGTTATGCTGCAGGCACTAGTCCAAGTGGTATACAAGAATTAATTTGATTAACCTTCACAAGACCCCTCAGTTGTTCAGTCGCTCAGTCGTGTCCGACTCTTTGTGATCCCATGGAGTGCAGCACGCCAGGCTTCCCCGTCCTTCACCATCTCAGAGGAGTGTATTATCATTCCCGATTTTTACCAGTGACATACGTATATACAGCGATAAGATCATTTGCCCACAGTCACACAACTAGCAAGCGGTCTACGTGAGTCTGAACAGAGGCAGTCAGGCTCCAAGACCCGCACACTTGACCAGACACTGCCCCTACATAGCCACACGAGGTGATAGATGGTTTGTTGGTAGAAGATGAGGTGGGTGAGCTACCCAGGTCAACCAGTGATTTTTTTCCCCCTTAAGTGTCAACACATAACAAAGAACATTAGGTTTCCTTTATTACAAAAAATAGTTTCTATCATATTTGCTGTGCTGCTCTACGTGTGGGAATAACAAGAAAAGGAAACAGCCCCTTCTCAGGAGCTTGCCTTGTGTGTTTGTAAGCATCAGCATTGGCCCCCAGCTGCATGTCTCTCGTGCCTGAGGAAAACCTTTCCAGTCACCCCTCACCTTTCTACTAGAAAGAGGCACAATCTAGTTAAATAACCACTCCCTCCAAGATGTCTTAGGACCCTTCTGTGGCTGGTAAAGGAGGTTGTCATGGAAAGATTGCTTCAGTAAGTTCTAAGTCCAGACGCAGCCCAGATGTGGCAGACGCTCCATAAATACTGGTGCGCTAATGGAGGTGGTGGAGAGGTCTGCAGCTGTGCCCAAGGACGGGGACACAAACCAGACACCCAGATGTGGGAAAGCAGAGGACTGTGCATGACGCACGGTCTTCCTGATGACTCGCAAAGGCCGCAATGGCCTGCAAATATGAGTGGCAATCAGATGTGCATTGGGGAACTGGGTTATCTTTCTGCAGGACAGTGCCTCTGGACTTCAAGTTCTCATTGAGAGGGTTACCTATTGTGTTTCACTGCTTTAAAAAAATTAATTATTAAAAATTAAAATTTAATTATTTTATTTTTGGTTGCACTGGGTCTTGGTTGCTGCATGCAGGCTTTCTCTAGTTGTGGCTCAGTAGTTGCAACTCTCTTGGTCTAGAGTGCAGGCTCAGTAGCTGTGGTGCACAGGCTTAGTTTATCCCTGGTATGTAGATTCTTTCCAGACCAGGGATTGAATTTGTGTCCCCTGCACTGTCAGGCAGATTCCAATCTATTGTACCACCAGGGAAGTCCTCTGTTGCACTACTTTAGGGACTGAAAGCCTAACTCTATAGCTTTCAGAGGACCAAGGTTTTCTCTAGCTTGGCAGGAAGGGGAAGAAAAGAGCCGCTAAGGGACTTCCCTGGTGGTCCAGTGGATAAGACTTCACCCTCCTAACGCAGGGGGCCTGGGTTTGATCCCTGATTGGGGAATTTGATCCTGCATGCATGCTGCAACTAACAAGCCCGCATTACTGCAACAAACATCCTGAAAGCTGCAACTAAGATGCAGCATAGCCAAAATGAATAAACATTTGGTGAAAAAAAGAGAAAAGGGCTACTAAGCCTTTATTTTCTGATACTAGGGAGGATCACCCAGTTCTGCAGGCAGATTTGCTTTGGGTAGATGTTTTCCATTGTTCTGAAGTAGAACTGAGTAAGATACAAACGGGTCAGACTGGGTGTGACAGCCTTCTTTAGTATAGTGGATTTACACTGTTGTATTAGTTTCTGCTGTGCAGCAAGATGATTCAGTTATACATTTACACATATCCACTCTTTTTTCGATTCTTTCCCCATCTAGGTCATTGCAGACTATTAAGCAGAGCTCCCTGTGCTATACCTAGGTCCTTATTAGTTAACCGTTTTATACACAGCTGTGTGTATACGTCGAACTCAAACTCCCAATCTATCCCCTACCTTTCCCCCCTGGTAACCATAGGTTCATTTTTTACATCTATGACTCTATCTCTGTTTTATATATAAGTTTATTTGTACCTTTCTTTTGGATTTCAGTTATAAGCAATATTATATGACATTTGTCTTTCTCTGTCTGATTCACTTCACTCAGCATGACCATCTCTAGGTCCATCTATATTTCCTGCAAATGGTATTATTTTGTCCTTTTTATGACTGAGTAACATTCCATTTATGCATGTACCACATCTTCCTTTTCTATTCCTCTGTTGATGGACTTCATGACCTAGCTACTGTAAATAGTGCTACAGTGACCACTGGGGCATGTATCTTTTCAAATTATGGTTTTCTCTGGATATATTCCCAGGAGTAGGATTGCTGAATCGTATGGTAGCTCTATTTTTAGCTTCTTACAGAAACTTCATACTGTTTTCCATAGTGGTTGTATCAATTTACATTCCTATCAACAGTGTAAAGAGGGTTCACTTTTCTCCACACCCTCTCCAGCACTTATTGTTTATAAATGCGTTCTTTCTCCAAATAAGAAAGACAGATAGCCAAGAGGCACATAAAAAGATGTTCAACATCACTAATTATTAGAGAAACGGAAACCAAAACCACAATGAGGCCTCACACCGGTCTGACCTCACACTGGTCAGAATGGCCATCATCAAAAAGTCTACAGACAGCCTTCTAAGCCAGACTCATTCACTGAGGGAAATCAAGGATTCCCTAAAGGCTGAGCACATCCAAATTCCAGTGAAAAACACAAACAACACATTTCAAAGGCAAGTAGAAACTATTTGTCAATTATTGGCTGCCATGGATTATTCATGATCACACTCTTTTCCATAGGAGGAGAAGACAGCAGTTAATTGGTTTTGGCAAGTACTGTAGCAATTGATTTGGGCCAGTAAGATCCAGCCTTCGTGAAAGGTTCGCCCTTCCACTCTCTTGAGGAAGAGTCCCTTTGTGACTATCAGGCCTTATGTGTATACCCCCCGCCCGCCAGCCAATGCTGACCTCAAGCAGAGCCTAGAGAGGAAGTTGGCTTCTTTTCTTAGGCTGGAAACAGATCCTTTTGATGGGATTTAAACTGACACTTGTAGCCTGGATTTGGTCTCCATTTAATTTCTTCAACAACTAAACCACTGTATAACAACTACTTACGGGAAACACAAAGAAATCAAATACATACTTTCTGACCTCGAGGAGCCTACAGTCTAGTTGAGGAGATATTTTTAAGACATATTCAGTTCAGTCGCTCAGTCATGTCCAACTCTTTGCGANGTGTGTGTGTGTGTGTGTGTGTGTGTGTTTAATTCCTAAGATGAATAGACATTATCTTTAAACTTTTCTTTTGAAAAGTTTCCCCCTGAAATAGTGTATTAATTAAATAAATATTTGAAGAAGAGATTTACTGTGAAGGACTTCCCTTGTGGCTCAGCTGGTAAAGAATCCACCTGCAATGCAGGAGACCTGGATTTAATTCCTGGGTTGGGAAGATCCCCTGGAGAAGGGAAAAGCTACTCACTCCAGTATTCTGCCTGGAGAATTCCATGGACTGTATAGTCCACGGGGGTCACAAAGAGTCTGCAATGACTGAGCGACTTTCACTTTCACTTTTTACTGTGTAAAGGGGAGGGGAAACACGTCAAAGAGAGATGCGTCTTGTCTCAACAGCAACAGCAATGATAACAACAACAATAACAGCAACATAAACTTCTGTTCTAGTNTCACAAAGAGTCTGCAATGACTGAGCGACTTTCACTTTCACTTTTTACTGTGTAAAGGGGAGGGGAAACACGTCAAAGAGAGATGCGTCTTGTCTCAACAGCAACAGCAATGATAACAACAACAATAACAGCAACATAAACTTCTGTTCTAGTAAGAGAAAAGAAATATGTGCCAACAACTAGATTCGCGGCAGTATGTGGCCAGTATTCTAAGAGGTATATACAGATGAGTCATGTGACAGAGTTGCTTGGTGGAAAAGATGTGCTTTCAAATCTGACAGGCAAAAGTTTCCTTCAGAGAAGTTCTTTGAAAATGGAACCTTTGTGCACTGTTGGTGGGAATGTAAATTGATGCAGTCACTGTGGAAAGCCATATGGAGGTTCCTCACAAAAATTAAAACTAGATCTACTGCATGATCCAACAGTTCCATTTCTGGGTAGATAACTGAAGGAATTGAAACCTCTGTCTTGAAGAGGGGGTTTTCCCTCTGCACCTGAATGTTCACCAGAGCACTACTCACAATAGCCAAGATATGGGAACACCAAGTGTCTGTGGATGGATGCNCTAGATCTACCGCATGATCCAACAGTTCCATTTCTGGGTAGATAACTGAAGGAATTGAAACCTCTGTCTTGAATGTTCACCAGAGCACTACTCACAATAGCCAAGATATGGGAACACCAAGTGTCTGTGGATGGATGCGTGGACAAAGAAGATGTGATTACATACGTGTATGATATATATGGACGCTAAACAACTGACCTCATGGAACTGGAAAGTAGAATGGTGGTTACCAGGGGCTGGGGGATGGCGTAAATAGGGAGATGTTATTTGAAAGGTACACATTTCCTGTTGTAACTTACGCAGACCTAATGTATGGTGTAGTGAATATAGTTAACAGTGTATTATACACTTGAAAATTTTAGATTTCAAGTACTTTCACCATACAGTAAGATGGGAAATACGTAAAGTGATGGATATGTTAATTAGCTTGATTGTGGGAATCATTACACAATGCATATATATATATATATATCAAAATATCACACTGTGTACCCTAAATGGATACCATCTGTGTGGTCAACCACATCTCAAGAAATTTGGGAAAAAACAGCCTCAGTTTCATTATCTGTTAAATGATGATAATAGTTCGTTCCTTTTAGGATTGTATAAGAGTTAAATGAGACAGCTGTAAAGCAATGAACAGAGCTATAGTTTGTTGCCTTTCTTTATCTGAGTGTCAAGACTTGTTTTTCTCTGACCTTCTGCAAAAAGGAGGAACTGTATTTGAGAAAAGATGCTGTTTTCCTTGCTGTAAGAGTTTAGAAGGAAAATTCCTGTTCAGGAATTAGGGAATGCTTCACCAACGAGGTATATATGAATTGCACCTTAAAGTTTGTGTAGGATTTTAACGGGAAAAAGTAGAAGGAAGGATTTGATAGGTGGCGAATATGACTTGTAAAACTTGGAAGCATTTTGGTTTCCTTGAAAGCCCTGAATTGTTCTGCTTGACTTGAATTATGATACATGTAGGGAAAGAGTTGGATAAAGTTGGATTTAAATTTAGGGACACATCATGGAAGGTCTTAAATGTCAGGCTAAGGAGTTTGGCCTCTTGAGGAAAGGAGAGTAGTTGGACATCAACTCTAGAAAAGAAAGATTTGGGATTTTCAAAGAATCTTTGTCTTTGCAGTTGGGATTAGGGTAAGACTATAATTATCCTAAACTTTTAAAAATCCCACACTGGGTAATTGGTGGATCACAGCTCTAGAAATACCAACAAAAGTAATATGTTGATTCATAATGATTTATTCTCTGTGGTTTTGGGGGTCTATTCTATCATCTCAAACCCCAAGAAAGGAACAGAAAAAGTTAGTTATAAGATGAGGAATTCCCATACTCCTGTATAATGTATTTAAATTATATATATAAATATATATTTCATAAAGTGTTAGTTGCTCAGTTGTGCCTGACTCTTTGTGACCCCATGGACTATGGCCCGCCAGTCTTCTCTGTCCATGGAATTTTCCAGGCAAGAATACTGGAGTAGGTTGTCATTCCCTTCTCCAAGGGCTCTTCATGACCCAGGGATCAAACTGCCTCCTCATCGCAGGCAGATTCTTTACTGTGTGAGCCACTAGGGAAGGCTTATTTCACGTGTGTGTGTGTGTGTGTGTGTGTGTGTGTGTGTGTGTTTTCCTCTTTTAGTTGGAGAGAAAAACTTTCACCTGAATCCACTGTGGGCGGTTCCCAGGAACCAGACCCTACTACCTACACGTAGCTCATATGCCAGCATGTTGCCATCTTAGGGTAATGATGATAGATTTTAGGGAATCAGAAATGTGAGAGTTGATGCTAATAAAGTGGTCAGCTGTTCTGCCTCCACTTGCATGTTTAAACCGAAAGCTACTCAGGGGAAGGGGACAACAGAGGACAAGATGGTTAGATGGCATCCCTGACTCAATGGATGTGAGTTTGAGCAAACTCCGGGGGACAGTGAAGAACAGGGAAGCCGGGTGTGCTGCAGTCCATGGGGTCGGAAAGAGTCAGACACGACTGAGCAACTGAACAACAACAAAATCAACTACTCTCTGTCCCTGCACAGGTGTAACCACAGTTATGTAGGCCCTTACTGTGATACAGTCTTCCTCATACTAACAGATCATGAATTACTATTCCTTTTCATTGTATCAGATGAGATCAAGTTAAAATGATGTTTCACATAAGAGAAAAACACACACACACCTCTTAAATTGCTCTGGGGTGAAAGACTACTGCTTACAAAGAAAAGGGAGCTGTTTTCGTCATATGGTTTGGGGATGAATTTCAAAATTCCATTTGCAGTTTCTTTTTTTTTTTTTCTACACTGTATTTTATTCATTTGGGAGACAAAGGAGAATGAAATTATTGGAAGAAACTTTTAAAAATCCCACACTGGGTAACTGGTGGATCACAACTCTAGAAATATCAACAAAAGTAATAATTTGATTCATAATGATTTATTCTCTGTAGTTTTGGGGGTCTATTCTATCATTTCAAACCCCAAGAAAGGAACAGAAGAAGTTAGTTATAAGATGAGGAATTCCCATACTCATTTACTTCTGCCCACGGCTTTCAGCTGTATTTATCAGGTAAACTTTGCTAGGTGCAATCAGACAGCACACTGTTTTGAAGGCAATTAAAGCGGGAAATGGACTTAAAAAACACATCGGATATTGAATTCTTGCTTTCAAATTATCAGAGTGTTCTTTTTGGTAAAAAGGTATGCACTGTGTGTCTATGTCTATGCGTGCTTACTCTTCAAGTTAAATGAGTATCACTGCAGATGGGTACATTATTATTTTATAACCCCAAGTGAATATTACCCAGACTGGCTATATTCAATTAATATGGATATAAACACAGTATTGTGGTTGGGGTTGATTTACAGGGAGGTGAATCTGGTTGATGAGCTTGTAAGTTTCCTTAATATATGACAACTCTTACCGGAAATTGGGTAGCATTTGGAACCGATACTGTGAAGGAGGATTAATAACAACATGTTAACAACATTTAAGTATTGGTATAGTTTACAAAATCCTTTAACATGTATTAGCTGTACCCTTCAGTGTGCAGTATACCCTCCCTGGACAGAAGCAGGAAATAAAAAGATGGTAAGTCATCTTGCAAAGATTCTTGCTAACCTGATGGCCCACTTGGGGTACCAGGCCAATCTTTTAACAGTAGCTGATGTTCTCTAACTTTGACAAAGAGAAAAGGGATTTGTTGAAACTGACAGAACTCATCTTCTGGAGTGCACATGGTACAGTTGACCAAACAGTTAATTCAAAGTTAAGTACCTATACTTTACATGACAATTATGATCGAGTAAACTATGGATTCAACCCCAACCTCTCTTCACCAGGAAATGGGCAAAACAGAATAGAGTTCTGGCTAGATTCTCTTCTTTAACTGAGCTAACTGTGTATCATTTGCTGATCCATTTTATCCACTGTTATCCTGTGTCCCAAACAGGTTACTTACTTGGATGAGAGGAGATACAAAGAAGAAATATAGAGATCTCAGATTTTCTGACGGAATTTACTCAAAGTTCAGAATAACTTCAGATTTTCCATAATTCTATCTTGCTGAGTCTAATGATTTTCTCTTTTTCAATTGGCTAGAGCATTGGTTCATGCAACACTACAAGTAAATCCACAAACTCTCTGAACCAGATATCTGGCCATTAAGATTTCACATTCTCTCCCCCACCCACTTAACTGACACCACTTTCTACCTGGCCACCTTTGTACTTAAAATCACCAAAAGCTGGGATGGTATATTTTGCAGAAATATTAACAAGGTGGTCTGAAGCCACGNAACCAGATATCTGGCCATTAAGATTTCACATTCTCTCCCCCACCCACTTAACTGACACCACTTTCTACCTGGCCACCTTTGTACTTAAAATCACCAAAAGCTGGGATGGTATATTTTGCAGAAATATTAACAAGGTGGTCTGAAGCCACGTCATTCTACAGCATCACTTTTACCAGCTTACTCCTGAGAGCTTTCAGATAATACAATAATCCTACTTCATTTCCCTTCAAAAATAGCTGCTGTGTACTGGGCCCCTGGGCCATGGTAGAAAGTAACCAAATTCTGTAGTGTATCAATTGCTAAGTACTGTGTCTGTTACGATCTACAGTGAACTTTGAATCGAGGAAGGCTCACCTTGAATCGAGGAAGGCTCACCCGGGCTGGCACTTTACATTCCATGAAAACATTAAGAATTGTCTTGAGCTTTATGAGTTTAGGGAATTTGCTTTAATAATTTGATTTTTAGCAAGGAACAGTTTTAGATCATCTTGTCTTAGATTTTTTTTTTAAGTGAAAGTGCAGAGATGAATCTTATTTGTTTTTGAGAGTTAAATGCATTATAGAGAATAAGGATGCTTCTGGGTTCCTGTGGGTTTACTTTCCTTGTCGGGCAATAGATTAATCCCTCAACTCCATTATTTGCTGTAGAAAAACTAATTTCACTTCTGCCAATAAAGTTCTTGGACGAGTTTGATTTTCTCTTGATGAAAATTANTAGATTAGTGATCACATCATCATGATTATCTGGGTCATGAAGATCTTTTTTGTATAGTTCTTCCGTGTATTCTTGCCACCTCTTCTTAATATCTTCTGCTTCTGTTAGGTCCATACCATTTCTGTCCTTTATCGAGCCCATCTTTGCATGAAGACATATTACATGACTCAATAGATGGTTAGATAGCATCACTGACTCAAAGGACATGAATTTGAGCTAACCCCAGGAGACAGTGAAGGACAGGGAAGCCTGGCACGCTGTTGTCTATAGGGTGGCAAAGAGCTCGACACGACTTGGCAACTAAACAGCAACATGACTTAAGTCAGACTTCAAACCATCAAAATAAGAGATGTCATAAGACGGAATATACAAATTAGTATAAAATGAATGCTTAGCCCATTGAGTGTTACAGGAGAGCAGAGGGGAACAAGTCCCAGGGACTAAGATGGCCTGGAGGTGTTCTGAAGGAGGCATGATTGAGCTGGGCCTTACCGGACTGGAAGGGAGAGGTCCAGGCAAGAGCCAAGGGCAGAGGTAGAAATGACCTAGCGCAGGGCTGGGCAGAGCACAGCCTGTGGACCACATCAGGGCCACCACCTGTTTCTGTACAGGCCATGAGCCAGGAGCAGTCTCACTTTTAAATGACTATATATATATATATATATATATTTATGTGACATGTGAAAATTATATAATCAAATCTCAGTGTCTGTAAATAAAGTTTTATTGAAACACAGCCTCACTGACTGTTTACATACAGTCTGGGGCTGCACCACACCACAATGGCAGCGCTGCGCAGCCAAAACTGAGACCGTATATTCATTCCCTGGCTCTTCAGAGAAGACGTTTGCTGCTCCTGGGGCTATGACATCAGAGGCAGTTAGTAGGCTTTGGCCGGAGAGAAGATTTTATATGTAGGAACTGTGGGAAATGGGAGCCCAGGGATCCATTATGAAGAATGTGCAATGTTATGTTAAAGAATATGAATTTATACTAATGTGTTCTCTGTTTCTTTAATTTTGTCATTTCAAAAGTATATAAATGAAATCATGTAGTGTGTAAACCTATGAGAGTGGCTTTGTTCACTTGCTGTAATTCTCTGGGGATTTATCCAGGTTGGTATACATCAATAGCTTATTCCTTTTTAATGCTGAATAATATTCTATCATATAAATGTGCTGTACTATATATAACCATTCACCCACTGAAGGACATTGGGGTTGTTTCTAGTTTGGATCACTGTGAATAAAACTACATGTGTTAAAGAAGAAGAATATGAATTCAGTTCCTAGGCAATGTGTTGAAATTATCATGTATGAGAATACAGTAATATTATCTGTGTGTACATATTACAGAACTGCAAAAGGTTCAAAAAGATATACTGAGAAAATGTCAGTGTTCTTTCCCGACCTCTAGATACCCAGACAACTCTGCAGAAGTGCCTGCTAACTCATTCTTAGGGACTGTTACAGAGACATTCTTGTGCATTCACAAACATATATGAGTTTGTTTTAAGTTAGGACATTCTTCTTCACAGCTGTGTAACGTGGATGTACTATCTTATTTACAGCTGGGGAGAATTCTGAGCCAGATGCTACAACACTACTTTAGGAAGCCTTGCTGAGCAGAGGGTTCCAGGAGAACTAGACGCAGGAAGCAGAGGCAGGCCGCTGACGAACAAATCCAGGAGCCTGCAGTGAGGATGCCTGGCATTCCCGTGTAACCCAGAACCCCAGCCTGTTCAAGGCCACGGTGCTGGGGACCCCCTCCCTGCCCCGTTTCTCTGGGGGCTCATACCTTGGCAGGTGTGTCAGGGATGGAAGAGGTGGGAGAACCTGGGAAGTTCAAGACACACTTCTTCCCGAGACAGCGACCATGTAACTCAACGTCCTCATAAGGGTTTTCCTTCATGGGCGGATCTGCAGTCAAAGGCAATGAACAGATCAGAAACTGGGAACACCAAGGAAGCTCTCCTTATCAGATCTCTAGCTAACACCTTGGTCTCTCCTTGTGGGGATGCGTGTTGTCTTGCTATGCATTTAGCCTTCCTCTTGGTAATGGATCTCGGTTTTCACTGGGGTAAGTCTCTGTCTCCCCATTCTCAGATGTGTGAGCTTAACTTCCCTCCCGGTCTGAGTTTAAGCCAATCTGAATATTCTGAATCTTGGCCTCAGGGACCACTCCTGGAAGGGCTCATATTCCAGGCCTAAGCCCACTGTTGCATGGCATTCCTGGACTCTGAAGGTGAACAGGGACCTAACCCAATCTAGTGAGAGTGAACCTCGGGGTGTTTGCTGGGACTTGCAGGAGACAGGCTTTCCTTTCTCGCTGCAGGCAGGGACCCTGGGGAACTAATGGCAGCCATCCTGGAGATCGTGGGACACCTGCTGAGAAGGGAGCTAACCTGAGAGATAAGAAAGAAGAGAAAGCCAGTTCTGGTCTCCTGAGCCAACGAACTCCCTTTGTTGTTTCAGCTGGGTTTTCTGTTCCTTGTAACCGAAAGCTATCCTGCCAGGCTCACACTAAGTCCAGATCTCATACCCATTTTGGACCTGGGACATCTACTGCATTGGCAGGAGCCTGTCTCTGGCAGCTTGGACTCAGTAATTCAGATAGCTTGGCTTAGTATCCCGCTTCTTCAAGTCTCACATTTCCTCCCACCTAGGAGTTTATTCCAGTGCTGATGACTGTGTGCATGCAGGAATGCGTGTATCTGCCCGATCCGCCCCTTGCATAGGCACACAGATGGGTTTTTCCCTCTCACCAGCTCATTTCTTCCCCGCCCCTCTCCCACCCCAACATATGCAGACATGGTCTGAGTGTATATCTCACTGAAACTGTGATCCTCCCTGAAGATTTTAACTCACCAAATCTAAATGCACACAAGCCCTGTGAATCTGAGTCCCGTTTTTGAATCAGAGAATTCTTGGGAGCAAGGCCAAAGTTACTTTTCAAACACATTTCGGTCTGAAGTTTGATGGCGTTACTGCCATACTCCTACAGTTTTGGAAAGAGTACGGTGGTCTTCAGTTTTCCTTCATTCAGTAATCACTACAATTCACCGAGTCTGTCACAAGCCAGATATTTTGCCTACCATCTTCTCCAGTCCCCTAATAACCGTGTTAAGTACCTATCATCCTCCTTAGTATAGAGATGAGAGAAACGAAGTGCAGAGACGCTAAGTCACCGGCTTAATGTCACACAGCTAACAGGTAGCAGGATCAGGATTCAGTCATCGCTATCGAGGCTCCTGGTCCCGCGTGTTTCCCACTGTTGCAAAGCTGCCTCCCTGGCCACTCAGCGCCCGTGCTTCCTCTCATTTTCTCTCACATACTTCACCCTGGGTCACTCGTCCACCCGCCGACCTGGCTCTCTCATTTGAGTACATATTTGTCTTCCAGCACGTGTGTGTGGGTGGCAGCCAGCCCCACCTCTCCCCGGCTCCTTCTCACAGGCAGACTCACGCAGACATTTCGCCTCTTACCTAGAATGTCTTCATAGACGTTCTCTTCCGATAAAGTGCGTGTGAGCCCCAGCTTAGTCTGTGCGTACCAGTCTACCCTGCTGTTCTCAGAGGAAGACTGCAGTAAGTCTTCAAACTCATAGGACTTCCTGGGTTGTACAAGGTGGGAAGAAAAAAAAAACCCAAGAACTTAGATTAAGCTGGTTTAGAGAATATATGCCATGAAAGTTTTTTTTTCTTGTAAAAATTTCTAATGCCAAAATCAACTCTGTTTCTTGTAAGACAGTGTGAAAATCTTCAAATATGAGATGTGGCTTTTACTTGTGAGAATGTTTATGCTATTATGCCAACTAAAGATTGTAGAGTATACATTTAAATACAAACCCTACTTTGTAAGTAAACATATGTAAGGAGGAGATAAAAAAGAAAGGAAGTGAAACAGAGCTATTATCTCAGGACTGAGGGTGGCCTTTCTTCATTTTTGCTTTTCTGGATTTTTGAAATATTCTACAGAACATGCATTAATAACCAGAAAGAAGCAGTGATGGCCAATTCAGAGCAGAGGAGAGGCCTGGGTCCCACCCCCTCCTTTCTTTCACCTAAGTGGTTATAATCAGACACCCAAAGGCCAGCTGAGGCACCCCACCGAACTCTGAGATCTATATAAACATGGCTGGGTCTCTGTCTAGGGCCTGGCTTATTACCACCCTCCCCTCATCCTTCATCCACTAGGACTGAATAAATCTAGACACAGATCCTGAATCCTTCATTCACAAGTTTTTCCTTCTTGGATAAACTTGTTTTCCTCCTGAAACTTAGTGTCCTGATTTGTAGATAGTAATTAGGACAGTGGATAGGACTGTCCAAAAAATAGAAAAGAGAATGTTTAGAAAATCCTTGGCACCTAATAAGCATGCAACAAATGTTAGTTATCATGGGAGGGGGGATAAATTGGGAGATTGGGATTGACATATCCACACTACTATATACAGACAGGGTAACTAGTTAAGAACATACTGTTCAGGAAACTCTACCCAGTGCTATGTAATGATCCGCGTGGGAGTGGAGTCTAGAAGAAAGTGGATATATTCATATGCATGGCTGATTCACTTTGCTGTACAGCAGAAACTCACACAACATTGTAAATCAACTATAGTCCAACAAAAAAATTAAGACCTAAAATGTTACTTATTATTATACCTGCAGTAGGAATTAGCAACCCACTCCAGTATTGTTGCCTGGAAAGGTCCAGTGACAGAAGAGCCTGGCGGGCTGTAGTCCTCGGGGTTGCAAAGAGTTGAACCCAACTGAGTGACTGAGCACACCAGCTATTTTTTATTATTGTTGTGGTGCTACTAATTATTTATGTAGCCAGTGCTGTATGTACTGAGGGAGGCACTGTACTCAGGGTTTGATAATGAAGGATTAAAACAGAGTCCTCGCCTCAAAGAGCTTACATTCTAAGGAGGAACACAGATGTTCAGCTTACACACAAGTTCAATGACAGAAAAGCACAGGTTGGGAGGATATGGAGGAAGGTTCAGTTCAGGTTGGGGGAATGCATTAGGAGAGGTCTAAATGAGAAAGTCACTCACTGAAGCTGAGATTTGAAGAATAAAAAGAACTTAGTTGGGGAAAGAGTGTCCCCAAAAGAGGGATGGGCGTGTGAGAAAGTCCTGAAGTTTCAGAGACCTCGGTGCATTTCAGGGAACGGCAGAAAGACAGACAGTCAGCTCGCTGGACTGCAGGAACAGGGTGGAGAGTGCCGTGCAGCAGAAGGGCAGAAGTAGACAGAGGCTATCTGCCTACTTGCCAAGCTTTGGGGATTTCTTGCATTTAAAATGTTTCCTTTTCCACTAGCTTCTTTCTCTTTCTTTAAACACACATGCTACGCTCAGTCGTTCAGTCGTGTCTGACTCTTTGCGATCCCATGGACTGCAGCCTGCCAGGCTCTTCTGTCATTGGAACTTTTCAGGCACAAATACTGGAGTGGGTTGCCATTTCCTTTTCCAGGGAATCTTCCCGACCCAGGGATTGAACCTGAGTTTGTGGATTCTTTACTACTGGGCCACGTGGGAAGCCCAAACATGCATGGGGTTCNTCCTTCATTCAGTAATCACTACAATTCACCGAGTCTGTCACAAGCCAGATATTTTGCCTACCATCTTCTCCAGTCCCCTAATAACCGTGTTAAGTACCTATCATCCTCCTTAGTATAGAGATGAGAGAAACGAAGTGCAGAGACGCTAAGTCACCGGCTTAATGTCACACAGCTAACAGGTAGCAGGGTCAGGATTCAGTCATCGCTATCGAGGGTCCTGGTCCCGCGTGTTTCCCACTGTTGCAAAGCTGCCTCCCTGGCCACTCAGCGCCCGTGCTTCCTCTCATTTTCTCTCACATACTTCACCCTGGGTCACTCGTCCACCCGCCGACCTGGCTCTCTCATTTGAGTACATATTTGTCTTCCAGCACGTGTGTGTGGGTGGCAGCCAGCCCCACCTCTCCCCGGCTCCTTCTCACAGGCAGACTCACGCAGACATTTCGCCTCTTACCTAGAATGTCTTCATAGACGTTCTCTTCCGATAAAGTGCGTGTGAGCCCCAGCTTAGTCTGTGCGTACCAGTCTACCCTGCTGTTCTCAGAGGAAGACTGCAGTAAGTCTTCAAACTCATAGGACTTCCTGGGTTGTACAAGGTGGGAAGAAAAAAAAAACCCAAGAACTTAGATTAAGCTGGTTTAGAGAATATATGCCATGAAAGTTTTTTTTTCTTGTAAAAATTTCTAATGCCAAAATCAACTCTGTTTCTTGTAAGACAGTGTGAAAATCTTCAAATATGAGATGTGGCTTTTACTTGTGAGAATGTTTATGCTATTATGCCAACTAAAGATTGTAGAGTATACATTTAAATACAAACCCTACTTTGTAAGTAAACATATGTAAGGAGGAGATAAAAAAGAAAGGAAGTGAAACAGAGCTATTATCTCAGGACTGAGGGTGGCCTTTCTTCATTTTTGCTTTTCTGGATTTTTGAAATATTCTACAGAACATGCATTAATAACCAGAAAGAAGCAGTGATGGCCAATTCAGAGCAGAGGAGAGGCCTGGGTCCCACCCCCTCCTTTCTTTCACCTAAGTGGTTATAATCAGACACCCAAAGGCCAGCTGAGGCACCCCACCGAACTCTGAGATCTATATAAACATGGCTGGGTCTCTGTCTGGGGCCTGGCTTATTACCACCCTCCCCTCATCCTTCATCCACTAGGACTGAATAAATCTAGACACAGATCCTGAATCCTTCATTCACAAGTTTTTCCTTCTTGGATAAACTTGTTTTCCTCCTGAAACTTAGTGTCCTGATTTGTAGATAGTAATTAGGACAGTGGATAGGACTGTCCAAAAAATAGAAAAGAGAATGTTTAGAAAATCCTTGGCACCTAATAAGCATGCAACAAATGTTAGTTATCATGGGAGGGGGGATAAATTGGGAGATTGGGATTGACATATCCACACTACTATATACAGACAGGGTAACTAGTTAAGAACATACTGTTCAGGAAACTCTACCCAGTGCTATGTAATGATCCGCGTGGGAGTGGAGTCTAGAAGAAAGTGGATATATTCATATGCATGGCTGATTCACTTTGCTGTACAGCAGAAACTCACACAACATTGTAAATCAACTATAGTCCAACAAAAAAATTAAGACCTAAAATGTTACTTATTATTATACCTGCAGTAGGAATTAGCAACCCACTCCAGTATTGTTGCCTGGAAAGGTCCAGTGACAGAAGAGCCTGGCGGGCTGTAGTCCTCGGGGTTGCAAAGAGTTGAACCCAACTGAGTGACTGAGCACACCAGCTATTTTTTATTATTGTTGTGGTGCTACTAATTATTTATGTAGCCAGTGCTGTATGTACTGAGGGAGGCACTGTACTCAGGGTTTGATAATGAAGGATTAAAACAGAGTCCTCGCCTCAAAGAGCTTACATTCTAAGGAGGAACACAGATGTTCAGCTTACACACAAGTTCAATGACAGAAAAGCACAGGTTGGGAGGATATGGAGGAAGGTTCAGTTCAGGTTGGGGGAATGCATTAGGAGAGGTCTAAATGAGAAAGTCACTCACTGAAGCTGAGATTTGAAGAATAAAAAGAACTTAGTTGGGGAAAGAGTGTCCCCAAAAGAGGGATGGGCGTGTGAGAAAGTCCTGAAGTTTCAGAGACCTCGGTGCATTTCAGGGAACGGCAGAAAGACAGACAGTCAGCTCGCTGGACTGCAGGAACAGGGTGGAGAGTGCCGTGCAGCAGAAGGGCAGAAGTAGACAGAGGCTATCTGCCTACTTGCCAAGCTTTGGGGATTTCTTGCATTTAAAATGTTTCCTTTTCCACTAGCTTCTTTCTCTTTCTTTAAACACACATGCTACGCTCAGTCGTTCAGTCGTGTCTGACTCTTTGCGATCCCATGGACTGCAGCCTGCCAGGCTCTTCTGTCATTGGAACTTTTCAGGCACAAATACTGGAGTGGGTTGCCATTTCCTTTTCCAGGGGATCTTCCCGACCCAGGGATTGAACCTGAGTTTGTGGATTCTTTACTACTGGGCCACGTGGGAAGCCCAAACATGCATGGAGTTCCTTTATCTTAAAAAGCTTTCCTTTGAAGCAAATGGCCCTTGCAGTTCTGCTATTTCTCACCTTCCTTCCTTGCCAACACTTTTAACTGGGGGGAAAGGAGAAGCAGAGGTTATTCTCTTAGTTTACCATGGTTCATTGGTTTTTCTTTCCTCTACTCTCTCAGCCTGTCTGTGTGCATCCTTTTTCTGAAATCCCTCCTAAAGGTCACTAGTGAGTTTCTGGTAAAACCTAACCACCCTGCTCCTTTCATTGCATGACACCGCCTGGTCTGTACAGTGAAAGGCAGCAGTGCCCAAAATGCCACCCATGGGTCAGGGCTGGGGTGCCAGCTCTTACCAGTCCTTGTTAAGTACAGAAATTGACAGTGTTTATAAACTTTTCAAGCAATCTGAAGAATGGACTTACAAAAACAAACAAACAAACTGAGGTTTGTATACTGATGAGATTTTTTCATTTCATACCTCTTGTAATCCTTTCTTACTTTATTTTACAGAAGTGTTGTTCGCATTGTTCAGTAAAGGATGGGGCACACCTCTGGAGGGTCTGAGGAGGCGGATGCAAGGCGGCCCTAACTCCACACACCCTGTCAGACCACTCTCCTTGGCCTGCACTGGCAGCTCTCTTCCTCTTCCTCTTTCTGGGTGTAAGAGTTTCCCAAGGCTTCTCCTCTTTAGGATCTATACTGTTGATTGATTGGTTGGCTGTGCAGCTTGCAGGATCTGAGCTCCCTGACCAGGGACCGAACCCAGGCCCCAGCAGTGAAAGGCACTCCTAACCACTGGATAACCAGGGAGTTGCCTAGGCCCTATACTTTTAATATCCGCACATCTGAATTCATCGCCCCTTATCTCCACCCCACCCTCACTCCTTAATACTTGAACTCGGCACTTAGGAGTACAAAGACAGGCTTCTAGGCTGGATCTCTATGGCCTTAAGTCAGGCTGGGAGGCTCAAACTGTCACCTGGGGTTCTGGGGCTTAGGGACAGAAGGTCAGGCCCCAAAGGAGGGGATACCGACCCACGAGCCCCTTCTTTTTCCCCTTGAGGTGTCCAACGAGGAGAGGAAGGACTGAGCTTCAGAGCTCTAGTAGAAGCCTGGGGGAGGGGAAGCAGGTCTGAGCTGTTTCTCTAAGATGGGAATGGGCTGTGCTGTGAACCCACCCTGAACACTTCCTAGTCTGGGTGCCGTTAGCCCAGGCTGGCAATAGCCAGCAGGTGGACTGGGGCTGGAGGTGTGGCCCAGAGCACAGTCAAGTAACTGACCGAGAGGGGCCAGAACTCCTGGGTTTCCCCTGCTGGGCAGAATAAATTTTACATCAGCTAGAGTCCTCAGCACATACACTAAATGGCAGGGAAAAGGCACACTGTTCAGAATCATTCACTCAATAGTTACTGAGAGCTGACCGAGTGCCTATCTTGGATCAGCACATTCAAACTTTACAAAAACCTTGTGACGGATTACTGTTATTACACAAATGTTATGCATGAAAAAACAGGTCCAGAGACCCAAGGTAAACTGTTCCCAGTTACAGCAGGAGAACCCGGGAAATCTGGCTGGAATAAGGCAAGGCAGGAGGAGAGCTGCAGTCACAGGCCCCAAATTAAAACAGGTAGAGTTTCCAAAGGTTTTTGTGTGGAATCTGAACTAATTTTAAAAATTTATTTGTTTTATTTATTGGCCTCACTACTTGGGGGAATCACAGTTCCCCAACCAGGGACTAAACCTGGGCCCTAGGCAGGGAGAGCTCGGAGTGCTAACCACTGGGCCACCAGGGTATTTCCAAATTAATTTCTATATAAAACTATATTATGAGCACTGCCCAGGTAAGCCTTCCATTTCCCTCTATTTTCCATAAAGCAACTAAACTATATGATGAAGAGATGCTATGAGCCCTCACAGGGCACACAGGTCGGGGGCACTTCCCTGGGAGCTGAGCGGTTTCTGCCACAGCAGCAGGGAGCTCTACTCCCAGCAGCAGAGGGACAGGGTGGTGGCCACTGCCACAGGTAAAGCTTGTCTGCCTGGGATTCCAGCATGACCCTGGCTAAGCTAGGTCTTTTCTTTGATTGCAGAAAGGGGCTGCAGCTGGGCCTTGCTTTGCCCTGTAGAGCTCTATCATTGTCTGCTGTTAAACACCTCGCATCTCATTTGAGGTATCGATGAAGCAATATTTGTATAGGTCAAATCTTAAAATAATAAAATTATTATAAAATATTTATGAAATAGGGGGCTTCCCAGGTGACATAGTGGTCAAGAATCCGCCTGCCAATGCAGGAGACACAAGAGATGCTGGTTTGATTCCTGGGTTGGGAAGATTCCCCGGAGGAGGGCATGGCAACCCACTCCAGTATTCTTGCCTGGAGAACCCCATGGACAGAAGAGCCTGGCGGGCTACAGTCCATGGAGTTGCAAAGAACTGGACACGAGTGAGTGACTGAGCATGTACGCATTTATGAAATAATATCTGAGTAGTTTAAATGTTTTAATAATAAATGCCCTAACAATAAAGATGTCTGTATGCTAAAGGTTCTCCAAGTCCCAGTGGATGGCTCCCTTACTTCAAGCATATGGGACACAAGAATCTGGATCATCTGTTGGGGTTTGTTAGGATGGGATTAGCCTGTAATCCAAGTAGCTGCTGTCAGACACTCTGGGATTTCAAGCTATACTTTGAATGTTATTTATGATCTTTCCATATTTTCAAGAATAAGATGATAATACAAGGTATCAGCTGTATTTTGCATTTGATTACCAACACATGAAAGGTAACACCAGTCTAAATAGTATTAGAAAAGCCCAATTTTAAAATGTTACAAACTTCCATTAAAAAAAAAAAGCTGACTAGAGGCCAATTAATCACAGTGCAAAACTCTACCATGCAAAAGAATTCATCACAGGATTTCTTAAAAAGAAGTTCCATTTCTGTATTAAAATGTTGCTTTTCAGGTGGCTAATTCTTATACAGGAAGCCTGAAAGACAGACTTTAAAGCAACATGAAACTACTGTCCATACACGATCAAGAAGAAACCAGAAATCTTTACATGCCCAGCTTCCAGAGGCAATGGGAAAAGAAAATTCCAGTCTCATTGTCCTATGTTGGTGACATATTTTCACCAGCATCATAGCTTTATTAGGTGGCTGGTTCCTCCTCAGCACACTATTTCTATCATCTGCAGAAATGCCCCTTGGGACTGCAGTCCTGTTGTTCTGAGGCTCATTGATTAAACTAATCATCCTATCACTTAGCTGAGTCTTTTCTATGAAAATATTTTTTAACTCAGCAAAAGGTTTTAATACCTTGATTTACGTATTAACTTTAAAAGGAAATTTTGAAAGGCTAATGACAACCACATCTAGATTGGCTTCTTTCTCATTTACACACCTCCATGTTTGTTCCCCATCCAGTTGCATGTTTCATAAGAAAGAAAGTGAAGTCGCTCAGTAGTGTCCGACTCTTTGTGATGCCCACCAGGTTCCTCCATCCATGGAATTTTCTAGGCAAGAGTACTGGAGTGGGTTGCCATTTCCTTCTCCAGGGGATCTTCCCGAGCCAGGGATCAAACCCAGGTCTCCTGCATTTCTGGCAGATGCTTTACCATCTGAGCCGCCAGGGAATGTTTCATAAGCACCTTCTTAAAGAGTGGAATTGAACTCACAGCTGGTGATGCAAAGGTAAGAAGTCCCTGGGACTTCCCTGGTGGTCCAGTGGTTAGGACTCCACACTTCCACTGTGGGGGACATGGTTTCGATACCTGGTTGGGGAACTAAGATCCTACATGAAATGTCATGTGGCCAAAAACAAACTAACAAACCCCAAATCCCTGCAATTTCAAGTAGCATTTTGGACGTCATTTGTGATTTTTTTCGTATTTTTGTAAATGAAATACTAATGTAAGAGCTCATCCCATGTCTCCATTTATATGATGAGTGGGTACGTCCCTGACAGTTCAGTGGTTAAGAATCTGCCTGCCAAGGCAGGGAACACAGGTCTGCTCCTTGGTTCAGGAAGATTCCGCAGCTAAGCCCATGCTCTAGAGCCCAGGAGTCACAATTACTGAGCCTGTGCTCTGAAGCCAGTGCTCTGCAACAAGAGAAACCACTGCAATGAGGAACCCACGCACTGCAACTAGAAGAAAGCCCACACAGCAGTGAAAACCCAGTGCAGCCACAAACAAAATAAACAGGCAGATGACGCAGGGGAAGCTCAAAACGAACTGCAAAGCCTGTCACCATCCAGCCAAGTGTTTATGCCTTAAACCTGGAAGTCCTTTGCAGGTTCTTCTCCATTACTGCCCACATGGAGCCAATTAATCAGAGTTCTCCCTACACAGTATCCCTGGGATCCACCGGCTTCTTTCAGTTCCCTCTGCAGTCACACTGCAGGGTGACCCCAGGTGTGTGATCTTCCTCCTACCCCCCCACAACTACCCACCCTGTCCCCTGGGGCCCCTGGCCAGTCTCCACGCTGCTGTGGAGTAGAGGGGCAAGCTCTTAAAAAACACAAATCAGACTGTGTCTCCTCCCCTTCTTAAAAACCTTCAAATGCTTCCCGTTCCTCTTCAGTAACAGGCCCAACCGTTGCCTGGGCTACAGTGCTTTATCAGAGCTGACTCCCTTCCTATTCCTCTGGCCCAACCCTTGCCTTTCACGTCCTCCAGGGGGCTCAAGCCCTTCTTGCCCCAGGGTCTTTGCTTGTTTGTTCACTCAAAATGCATCCCTAATCCCGCAGCCCACCCCTGTGCCTGGGGACCTGAGGCCCTTGTACCCAAGCCGGCCCTGTTTCCACGACAGGCTAGTTGCCCCTGCTGAACATTCCCACAGCACCAGCGGCTTCCACAGCGCTGAGAGTGGTGAAAAACAGAACTAGGTATGTGGCTCTATCACTAGCTTGTGAGTTTCATGAGGGTGGGGTCTCAGTCTACCGGGTTTCTTGCTGTAAACTAACAGTGCATAGAAAGAAGAAAGAAAGTGAAGTCGCTCAGTCGTGTCCGACTCTTTGTGACCCCATGGACTGTAGCCTACCAGGCTCCTCCGTCCATGGAACTTTCCAGGCAAGAGTACTGGAGTGGACTGCCATTTCCTTCTCCAGGGGATCTTCCCGACTCAGGGATCGAACCCGGGTCTCCTCAATTGCAAGCAGATGCTTTACCATCTGAGCCACAGGGAAGCCCCAGTGCTACATAGGTATATAGCAAATATTCGTTGGCTGCGTGAGTGAGTGAATATTTTAAAAGTTGGTTTTAGTGGCCACCTTTACTGCTTACAGTTCATCCCTATTTGGGGGTAAAAAAATTTTTATCTGTACTCTGAGAGCTGATTTTTTGAACACATTTTGCCACCAGAATTATTTTTGGTTGTATTTAAATCTGCTTGGATGGCCTGAGACCCAGCACCTACCTAAAACACGAGCTTGAAACCAGGAATACCGTGCTCTGAGCCCCTCACCCCCGCCCCCAGGTGCCACAGACCCTGCTTCCCTCCATGCCAGCGGGCATCCCCAGTGGCTCAGATGGTAAAGCTGCAATGTGAGAGACCTGGGTTCAATCCTTGGGTCGGGAAGATCCCCTGGAGAAGGAAATGGCAACCCACTCCAGTACTCTAGCCTGGAAAATTCCATGGACGGAGGAGCCTGGCAGGCCCCAGCCCATGGGGTCGCAAAGAGTCGGACGCGACTGAGCCTTCACTTCCCTCCGTGCCCGGTGACCAGGCGCAGCTCTTCTTCCTGGGGAGGGCATTCATACCATTGCTCCCGACCAGGGCTCCTGGCCTCCTTCACCAACAGAAATTGATCAGGGACCAGACAAGCAATTCAGGCAGCACTTTGTTCAGGCAACTCTGCCGCAGCCGGAGCGAGAACGAATAGCAGGTCCCCTTGCTTGCTCACTGGGGGAGGTGAGCCGGTTCCCTATACAATGTGAGGGGAGAGCTGCGTCTAGGGGCTCGGCCAGAGGGATGACTTAGGTGTTTTGCCCATCCCTTAGGTGGTATTGTGTGCCGAAGACATGCACAGTCTCCTGCCTTTGCTCCCCGTTCTTCAGAAGTGGCAGTTGCGTATTTTGGTCTTTTTGGACCTTTTGTTTAGAGTTCGCCCCAACAGTGCTGTATTTTGTTGTTGAGGAGCGCGCACTGCAGCACTGGGTTGAGCTGGGCAAGCGTTGCAGCAAGCATTGTAGCAAAGGGCCCCAGGTGCCAGCCTGTCACCCGGTGATCTGAGTAGGGGGCTAAGCAAGAGTACGCTGATTTCAGCTCTAAGCTCTCATTCTGTTACTGGGTAGCTCCTCAGTCCTGCGCTATGACTACACATGTTGGGTTTCCGCTTATCTCTATCCTGGATCCAAAACAGAAACGTAAGAAGAAAAACTATCCATGGAGAAGGAAATGGCAGCCCACTCTAGTATTCTTGCCTGGGAAACACCATGGGCGGAGGAGCCTCACAGGCTGCAGTTCGTGGAGTCACAAAGGGTCAGGCACAGCTGAGCACACACACACACGCAACCTTACTGTGGCTGCAGGAGAAATAATCTGCCTTTGATACTCAACCAGTAAAACTGTTCACCTAAAAAAAAAATTGGAAGCAATCACTGGTGTCACAAACAGCTAAAGTCTAGAGAAGATTTTAATAGCGTTGTCAGAACAAGACTTGGATATTGGTAGTTGATCTAAAATGAACAAGCTGAACGACACTGTCAAAGTTAGTCTGGGCACCACTCCTTCTGTCTCCTTATTACCTCTTCAAAGGATTTTCAAACCAATAAATAAAATATTAAGCTAATTTTACTCCTCTTTAGAGTTAAAAAATAATCATCTTTACTCCAGGCCCTTATTAGGTATTGAATTGTTCAGTACAAATTCATATTGCTTTAAGGATATTGACAAAAAAAATGATATTCAGATACAGACATCCTCAATGGGTGTACAATATTAGAAGATTTTCCTAATACTTTTAGGATGGGGAGAATTTTGGAAAATAAAAAGTTTATGAACAAAGATGATCTATTTTGACCATCTTCATCAAATTCAAAGCTAATATATGACATACTAAGGATAATGAAGCCTAGAAGGAAGCATTGTAAAAGAGTATGAACTGAATTACCTTGCACATTTTGACTCACATTCAGTATATCCCCCTAAAAAAGGAAGGGGGAAATACAGCTAGCTCAGTTTATGATGGTCCTCAAAATTACCTAGAAAAGCTCTTCAGAGATCCTTTCTTTGAAAGAGATGGTTATTAATTACAAAGTAACATTGAAGCTGGGTCAAACAGAAAATGTAACTATTTCATAGGAGAATGTTTTCCTGGAATGCTGTCAGTCCTCATGGAATGCCTAAACTTCACAGAGAAGCAAAAACTGTCTTGCAGACTGTGGAGCGTGCAGGACGGTAGCTTTCTTCCTGAAGTGAAAAGGTTGGTTCATTGCTCTCACTTTGATACCTAACAAATGCTGGAGTTTCAAAGAGAACTACTTCCCATTTTAGCTTTGTTATCAATTTTATGTATAACTTCGCTCAAATTATAGACCTTCTATGTCTCGTGCTTTTTATATAAATGCAAAAGTCTACCTTTGAAAGATTAACACAAATTGTATGCTATTTTCTGCAAAAATATGTTAAAAGTATTTTAAGCTTACAGAAAAAAAAAAATGACACCTTTAAGAAGATATAGCTAAAGAGATGGGACTAGTCAGATGAGAAACACTGAATGATGTATTTTCAATATTTGCTTGATTGGAAATCTGTAGCTTGATGTAGTAAAACTATCTTGAATCATAAAAAAAAAAGAAAAGAAAAACTATCCTTAGCCACTATTGTGTCTCATATCCTTCTCATGAGAAATAAAACATGACAATTACTGTTCTAATGAAGAATAATGACCACTCTCTCTACTCTCATCTTTTTGTCTTCCAATGCAACTGCTATTGAAATTTTTTAATGAATTTGCAAAGTCAAGCTTCTCAGATGCTTTCAGAGTAACTTTTGCTCTGGATCTCAAATGAATCAAACAATCTGCCCCTTTGAAGATTTTTAAGTGCCGTTTTTAGGCATGGGAGGTTGCCTCATGACAGGCTCATAATGACTGGGACAGACCACAGCGAGGCTGGTCCATGAGAGACTAAACGCACGACAGCTGAGGGTGGCTGCCCAGCTGGACTGCTGAGAGGGTCCCCATCAGTCCTAGAGAAGATGGAAATTATAGAATCGATAACAGTACCACATGATTTGGCAGCCATTTGATGACCGAGGTTTCATGTCCTCAAAAAGTTCTCAAAGTCTTACACTAAAGCCCCAAGGAAAGGCTGAATCTATGTGATGCCAAGATAATCGGTTGAAAAGTTGAAATTTTGGTCATCATGGCTATTCGGTTTCAAAAAGATCCAAAAACTCTGTCATGTGATCAAATTAAACTAAAATAAAAAAATCTGAATTCAAATTAAAACATTTTGAGGATACAGACACATGTGAACTCGGGATGCTGCTTACACTTAAAAAATAATAACTTTTCTTGTTAAATGTCAGCCTCAAGGCATTCCTGCCAAAGTTATTAAACGTACGCCATAAAACATACATAACCAAGTTAATGCTGCTGTAGGAACCTTATCTTTGGAATTTCCTGACATGTGAGGGTTTCTCGTGTTCCATTTTAGGATTGAAGGCGTAAGTCCTTGCATTTAATTTCCTGGGGCTTTGGAGAAATGAAGAAAGAAGAGAGAAGGGGAAGGAGGGAAAGGAGAGAAAAGAGGGGGAAAAAGAGCAGGAAATATAGGAAGAGAGAAAGAGAAGAAAAAGAAAAAGACATTTTCTCAAACCCAGAATCGGAATCCATTGGTTTGGCTCTTGCTGAGGTGGACTAATCAGCATACGAAAATAAGCTGGGTACATTCTCGGCAGTGCACAGCCTGGCCGTGTAATTCTAAACCCTCATAACCTCAAAATCCTTAATCATTTCTTTCTTCAACTTGGCTTGGCTTTCCTGCCTCAGAGAGGACAGTAAGTCTGCCAAATTCAGAGTTAAGCCTTTTTTTTTTTTTTTAAGTGACAGGACCACAATAAAGAGCATATTTTGTTTTTTAAGAGTAGAAAGCGAACATCTTGCCCTCATCACCTCCATTGTACAATTTCAAACAAAACGAGAACTCCAAAGCCAAAAGTTCTTTAAACACAGCTGATGCAACCATATCCAAATTGGCCAAAAAAAATTTCATCTTTGGACTGAAACAAAGTAACTTTAGCTGGTTTTAGAGAAAATGCTAGAGGACTGAAAAGAGCAGATGGTAGCTAAGAGAGAAAAGATAATGGGAATAACTGTCCACCAGGTTGATCTGTCTACCCGCAGATGACACAGTTCAAAGACTCCAATTTCCCAAAACGCACCTGCCCCGGGGAAAGAGGCCCTCTTTGGAGGCATAGCCCAGAAAGGGCACAGAAGGGTTCCTCTGGAGAAGCACGGGGGACAGAAGCGGAAAAGTCAGAACAGCACCCAGGGCTCTCGGGTTGGCGCTGGTTTGGGAAAGAATTTAGAATTAGAGATGGATGCAAACTTTCTCAGCACATAAAGAAGGAAGCCTATGAATTCTTTTATCCTTCTCCTCCTGGATGCTCAGTCATGTCCGACTTTTTGTGACCCCAAGGACTGCAGCCCGCCAGGCTCCCCTGTCCATGGGATTCTCTAGCAAGAATACTGGAGTGGGTTGCCATGCCCTCCTCCAGGGGATCTTCCTGACCCAGGCATCAAGTCCATGTCTCTTATGCCTCCTGCACTAGCAGGCGGATTCTTTACCACCGAGCCCTCAAACTCTTATAGACATCACAAGACACTAATACCAAAGCTGGTAAAGTTAGTACAATAAAATCCAAGTATAGACTAGTCCCATTTACAGAATACTTACACAAAAATCTTAAATAGAATACTAGCATTCATAGGTCAAAGAAGAAGAACCATATGATCATATAAAGTTTCTGAAAAGTAATCTGACAAAACCCAATCCTAATTTTTAAAACTCTTAGTTAAAAAAAAAAAAAAAAAAAGGATTACCAGTGGACACTACCCTGATAGAATGAAAATGTAAATCCAGCAGGAGTGCTTGAAGGCAGAACACCAGAAGAATTATCATTAATGCAGGGTGCGGCAAAGCCGCCCAGCGCTATCAGCACCGTTATTTCACACTGTTATGAAAGTACTTGTGCAATTGAGTATGAGAGAGAATTTGGAGATATGTATCAAAAAGAAAAAAACTTAAAATAATTCTTTGCAAACAATATTATTATATACATGGAAAGTCCATGAGAAACAACTAATAATTAGAAATAGTAAGAAATTTCTTTAAGGGCTCTTTGAAATGAAAGTGAAGTCACTCAGTCGTGTCCAACTCTTTGTGACCCCATGGACTGTAGTCCACCAGGCTCCTCTGTCCTTGGGATTTTCCAGGCAATAGTACTGGAGTGGATTGCCATTTCCTTCTCCAGCGGATCTTCCCAACCCAGGGATTGAACCCGGGTCTCCTGCATTGTAGACAGACGCTTTACTGTCTGAGCCACCAGGGAAGTCCTGAGTAATATATAAAAATAGTTTTCTTAAATATAAAGATCATATAATGAGAAAAAAAAGATTCCATTAACAATGGAAACAAAAAGATAAAATACCATATACTTAGCAAATGGATGGAATCCCAGTTAAAAGCTGACATATTACTATGTGTGAAATTTCACAGTGATATATAGAATACTTAGAAAAATACATCCAAGAATATTCAAGATATTTTTGAATAAGGAGAAAAATCAGGATATAAATAAGAGCTTTATAATTATTAAAAAGGAGACCAAATGATCACTTGTGTGTATATTACATGATAGAATATGTAGAATGTCCAAAAGAATCCACTGATTAATTATTAGCAACAATAAGAAATTTTTGTTAAGCTCTACTAGGTAGTAAAACAGATTATGAGGTTAAAATATCTACAACTGTTTGGTCCTAGAAAAGAAATACATACCCTGATTAATTAAACAGAATATAGCCAGAAAAAAATAACAGCTAACATTTATTAATCATTCACTATATGCCAGACTTGGTTTTAACTTATGTTTACAAATATCTACTTGTCCAATCTTCACAACAAAGCTATGAAGTAGTTACTATAATTATCTCCATTCTACAGATAAGTAAAATGAGGCTCAGACAAATTCAGTAGCTTGTTCAATGTCACACAGCTAGGATGTAGCAGACTTAATAGTTCTCTGGCTCTAGAGTCTTCTCTAATGCTATATTCTGCTCATCACGGCATTATTTGTAAACTGGAGACAACCTAAGTGTAAATCAGCAGGGAAATGGTTAATTAAAATACGGTTTAGCCACATGATGTAAAGATGGCAGTTAAAAAAGGAAGGTGAAAAGAAAAAGGTGGCAACAAGGAAATATCTCAATATCTTCAGTAAAACATGGCTGGTATACAGCATGATTTCATTTTTGAAAGGATTTAATACATATGTGCAGAGAAGGCAATGGCACCCCACTCCAGTGCTCTTGCCTGGCAAATCCCATGGACGGAGGAGCCTGGTGGGCTGCAGTAAATGGGGTCGCTGGCAGTCGACCAGCGACTGGCAGTCGCTGGCATGACTGAGTGACTTCACTTTCACTTTTCACTTTCATGCACTGGAGAAGGAAATGGCAACCCACTCCAGTGTTCTTGCCTGGAGAATCCCAGGGACGGGGGAGCCTGGTGGGCTGCCGTCTATGGGGTTGCACAGAGTCAGACATGACTGAAGTGACTTAGCAATACATATGTGTGTATTTCTAGAAATTCTAGAATAGCCAACCTTTTTTCCCCCTAGAAGAGAACATAAGAAATTACACTTTTGGCACCCGAAGAATCTTTCTGACAGACCATGTTGAGTAGGAAACTGATATGACTAAATCTATGTTTCCAAAAGCCTCCTCTGTCTGCTGAGAAGGAAAATACCAGGGTGAGGGGCAGGCAGATACAACGTGACTAGGGTGGCAGCAGTGGAGGAGATGTGGTCAGGCTGAAGAAAATGCTTTAATACTAGAACCAAAGGACTTGCTGATGAACTAGATCAGCAGTGTGTGAAAAGAGAAGAAATCATAAAGACTCCTAGGGTTTGGGGCAGAAGCAAAATGAAGGGTGATACCATTCAATCAGAGAGCATCTGTCTGGGGAGAAGATCATTTCAGTAGTGGCCCAGATTGAGAATTCAGGTTTAGATGTATTAAGTCCAAGCTATTAGATAACCAAATGGGGACCCAAGCAGGAGATGACTATACAGACCAAAAGCTAGCAGAGGGTCAGGGCCGGAGACATACGTTTGGGAATCAAAAGCATGTAACTGACGTTTAAAACCATGAGAGTGGGGGAGACCAGTTTAAGGGAGTGCATGTAGATGGAGAAGGGGAGACCTGATCCTGGGATGGGGTGTAGATGGGTTGAGGGGGGATGTTACTCAACAGGCAGAAGGAGAGGAGGACCAGCGAGTGAAGTGTGACTATCAGGAAAGCAGGAGGTCTAGAGGCCTACAGTGAACATAGGGTTTCAAGGGGGTGTGAGTCAAGCTGGTACGCAAAGGCTGCTGCTGAGTCACTTCAGTCGTGTCCGACTCTGTGCAACCCCATAGACGGCAGCCCACCAGGCTCCGCTGTCCCTGGGATTCTCCAGGCAAGAACACTGGAGTGGGTTGCCATTTCCTTCTCCAGTGCATGAAAGTGAAAAGTGAAAGGGAAGTCTCTCAGTCGTGTCCGACTCTTCGCGACCCCATGGACTGCAGCCCAGCAGGCTCCTCCATCCATGGGATTTTCCAGGCAAGAGCACTGGAGTGGGGTGCCATTGCCTTCTCCGTCCACAGAGGCTAAGCGAGGTCAATCAAGAAAAGCACAGAGAACTGACAAATTGGATTTAGCAAAGACGGAGGTCATAGGAGGACTTGGCCAACAGAGGTTCTAGGATTAGTAGCAAAAGCCCTAGGCGGAGAGTCAGGCTAAACCCAGGCAGGAAGCAGTGGTGACAGCAGGGACAGACAGCTATTGGGAGGAGTTTCTCCTCAGTAGGCGGTTTCCAGATTAGAAGGGATCAAACCAATTAGCGCATTACAGAAACAGACTAGAGAACGGAAAAGAAATTGTCTCCAAGGCACAGATTTTACCTTTAAGCATTCCCAGGTTTTATCTAAAGGTATTTTAATATTACCGAATATTTACCGTGTGAGCATCTGCACGTGTAAATGAGAAAACTGAGGCCTCGAGACGTTAAGTAACTTGTTCCAAGTTAGACAGGCTGCGAGAGGGCCAGGGTGGGCCAGGCAGTGTGTTTCTAGAGTCCAAACCAAGAAAACCCATGAAAGCAAGAGGGAGGAGAGACTTGGAGCACCACGCGCAAGGTGGCAGTGGTACAGGCTGGATGAGCATCAGTTAGTAGACTGCCAGCGGTGACGCTCGCTTTCATTTAACCCCTGGTTACTGTCTGAATTACAAGCACTCATGCACATCCACGAGCTGATCTTTCGAAGTGAATACTCTTTTTTTCAGGACAAGGAACAAGCACAAGACACTTCTACATCAGTTACCACGTCTTCAGGTTTAATCAGTGGACCATCTTGCTACGGAAGGTCTCGACTAACTACGAGATCCGATGGTTTAGTAAACAGGCTGAGAACAGACAGTTGCCGTGGGGCATGAAGTCACTGGTCACCTACCTGTGGTCGGCACTGGCTTTTGGTCTCCCGCTCCACAGCCTTCTGTTC
>SJYV01009011.1:725827-741862 GCA_006410875.1 Neotragus pygmaeus | reverse complement strand
TTTTTGGCGGGGGAGAGGAGGGCAGGGGCGGGGGAGGTAGAGAAGGCAGAGGAGGCAGGTTCCTTCTGTCTTTCCGGAAGCTCGTGCCTGGGTTCCCATCCTTGTCCCCTTCTCCATCGTGTTTGAAAGTTCTTCGGGGTTTGGGCAAGGGGTTGATGAAGGGTTTTGTCGGGGGATCCTCCAAGCCTCTGTACACACTCTCCAGGCTCTGGTCACAGGGCCGCCTGCACAAGCCTTTCCTTTCCTCGGCAGCCTCAAGGGCAGGCTCCCTGGTTTCCAGGTCCAAGCGGTGGGCTCTGAACTCTGAGCCGCCCCCACCCGCACGGTGCTCAGGAAGGGTGGGCACCTCCTCGGCCTTGTCCGGCAGGCAGTGTGGGGAATAACACGTGCCTGGTAACTGGGGATCCAACCCGGCAGACCCATCCTTCAGAGCCTGCTCGAGTTTCTTGACCTGCTTCAGCACAGACAGGCTGTCGTTCTGAAAGCGCTGTTTGCCCAGCCTGGGCTCCCGGCCTCTGCCCAGGCTGGAAGCCGGCTCCCGGGCTGGCAGACTCAGGTCCGGCCTCTGCTCGGCGTCCGGTGCTCTGACCTTCACTTTACTCCACGCATCCTCTCTACTTTCCCCGTCCAGCCTCGTTCCGTGCTGGGCCTCAGTGACCCGAGCCCTCCAGCCATCACTGCTTCTCCTCTCCGTCACACAGGACATCAGGTAACCCTCCTGGCCATCTGCCTTCCTGCCAGGGGCAGGCGTGGGCAACTCCCTTTTCCCTTCCCATTCTGATATCTTGTCCTTTATGCTGAGGGACGTGTGCCGGGCCCTGCCTTGGGCGGGAGGGCACGGGTCCTGAACACTGCCCAGCTGCCTCTTGCCGGCCCTGCTGGTTCCTTTAGCACTGAGATCTGAAGCTGAGTCACTGATGATCATATCTGAGCTGAACATGTTCTGCTGAAAACAGTCCACTCTTGGCTCCAGCATCAGGGGGCTTCTTTGGAAGGCTGGATCCTGATCAGTCTCTAGGAAAGGGCTGGAGGACCTAAATGGCTGCCTTTGAGGGTCTTCCCCAGGCTTCGGACAGTCCACTTTGACCCTAAACAAGAAAAACAAACCCTGAGTGAGGCATTCTTGGTTATTGTTCTTCACACGTCATAGCGATTTGCTAAAACTTAGATATAAATTGTCAGGTTTCCCTTGTGGCTCAGCTGGTAAAGAATCCGCCTGCAGTGTGGGAGACCTGGGTTGGGAAGATCCCCTAGAGAAGGGAAAGGCTACCCACGCCAATATTCTGGCTTGAAGAATTCCATGGTCTGCATAGTCAGTCCATGGGGTCGAAAAGAGTCGGATATGACTGAGTGACTTTCACTTTCAGATATAAATGTTAGATACTAGTTGCAAGCCACAAACATTGAAACCACCATTTAAAAAACCACTTTATGCTTTTCTCCTGGGGAGACAGCAAAACAGAATGGAAGGAGCTATTGGACTGTGGCGCTCAGCAGACGTTGGTGTAAATCCTAATTCAACCACTGACCAGTTGTGCAATCTTGGCTAAGTTGTTTAACTTCTCTAAACCTCAGTTTCCTCATCTGTGAAATGGGAATAACAATAAACATACCTACGAAGGTGGCTGTAAACACTTAATAAGCTAGCTCACATTCAGTATCTAGAATGGTGTGAATGTACAGTAAATGGCAGTTATCATTATTTTTAGCTTTTTCCCAATGAAAATAGAAGTTTCACGAGATAGGTTATACCAGCAGAAGATCCTTTGGAATGATTATTTAAAAATTAAAACAAATGTCATAAGTCATGAAGTTTTCCCTAATTCTGGGCTTGATAAATTGTTCTGATTTGAGTGGGTAAAGCCACAATGATTGGCTGCATTTGACTGGAACCGCCTCTAGAATGTAAGCCCCACTAGACTGGTTTCTCTGGGAGGACAGGGATCATTTTGTTTTGTCTATCGCTTCAACCCTAGCAGGCCTCACAACACTCGGCAGAGTAGGTGGTCAATGATACTTGTTGCTTGAGTAAGCAAGTAAATGAACAGATTCAGATTTCCTGCATGGTCTAGAACTGCACTGTCTGGTATGGCAGTCACTAGCCACATGTGGTTCTTTAAACTAAAATCAAACCAGATCAAAGCTTTGGTTCCTCAGTTGCAGCAGCCACATGTCAAGAACTCAGTAGCCACGTGTGGTTAACAGTTACTATACTGGATGGAATAGAAAACAATTTCCATCACTGCAAAAAGGTCTCACTCAACACAAATGTATGGGGATACAGGCCTCCAAATGTGATTTGAGAAGATCAGTTAGTGCCATGAAGATGTTAAAAATTATTTAGAAAGAAAAACAGAAGCTCCAATACTTTGGCCATCTGATGTGAAGAGCCGACTCATTGGAAAAGGCCCTGATGCTAGGAATGATTGAAGGCAGGAGGAGAAGCAGGTGAGAGAGGATGAGATGGCTGGAGGGCATCACCAACTCAATGAGCATGAGTTTGAGCAAGCTCTGGGAGAGAGTGAAGGACGGAGAAACCTGGTGTGTGGCAGTCTACGGCATTGCAAAGAGTCAGACACGATTTAATGCCTGAACAACAACAATGAGCATGAGAGTGTCGGTGTTTTGAAACGCAAAGCATTTCTTCCACCAGCAAAGGTCATGACTGAGCCCAGTGACCTCAAATGTGCCAGGAAGAGCAAGTGTGCGTGGACCGGCTTCATGGTGCATGTTTTCAAAACACACAGGCTCTTGGAAACTCCAGCCAAGGTTCACATGAGGGGTGAGTAACTAGCAATTTCACGCATCCTGTTACTATCTAGCTTTCTAGTCCAGAGACTAATGGTTGTTTATATAAAGACTTCTTCCTGGCTTGAGATATTAACATGTAAATTATGTTGTTGTTCTTGGTTGCTTAGCATAAATCAGAAACTTGTGAAATTGCAAACAAATTTTCAAATGTTAAATATGGCTATCAAAGCAGATTTCCTTATTTAAATAATCAATTACCATTCATAACAGAGTGCTTACAAAAAAGAAACACTTTTTTAATAGTTCTGTCACCACTGAGGACATTAGCATGAATTCAAATTTTAGTCAGAATCAGAGTTAGAATCAGTTAGTTATTCTACTGAGAATTCAAAAGCCAGAAATTTAACTCCTTGCTCTTACTGTCTAGAGGCAAGATGAAGAGACAGGACACATAAAAACACAATTCAAGTTAGTTCACACTTAGTGAGAACTGATGATATAATATATAATCATTAACATCATATGTATTATTAAATAATATTGACAGTAGATGAATATATGACTTTGGAGTTAAAGGGACCTGGGTCTGGACCTTGGTTTCATTTTTTCACCTTACAATGAGAATACTGAAATTTTATTGGTGCAGAGGCCAAATTTATTTTGTTTGCTATGCTCAATACATAGCAGGTAGTCAATAAGTTAAATGAGTGAAAGGATGCATTAATATATGTAAAGTACCCACAGTACAGCATACATTATAAGTCTTGATACCAATAAATGGTAACTAGTGTTATTGTAATAGTTATAGTTATTGTCTAAGATCCCAAACATCTGGAGTGACTTTACGATCACTGAGGGTCCATCTAAAAACTGAAGAGGAAAAAAGGCTAGTCTGTTAGAAGACTACCCTGGAATTACAAAGCTCAAGCAGCAACGGGAAGGATGATGAAACCAGGGGCAGAGTGCCTTCTGCACATGTTTGCTGGACCCAGGAACTTCTATAGTTCCTGTTTCCAGGATTCTGTGGCCCTTGAAGGGGCTCTGGACTGGGGTACACAGCTGTGAATGGCTCAGTGATCTGTGAACAGTTCAGTGACTGCCAAGTCCACTGGAGAATGTGAGACAGGGTACCTGAGGAAAGGGCTCCATCTGGGGAGAAAACAACGCTGCTAATATAAGATGGGTAAAAAGGCTGTGTGGACAGGTGCAGCTGCAAAGCTTTAGGGCTCAACAATAATTAAAACACCTGAACAAAACAGATAACCAACAAGGACCTACTGTGCAAGCACAGGGAACTCTGCTCAGTGTTATGTGGCAGCCTGGATGGGTGGGGGGAGTTTGGAGGAGGATGGATACATGTATGGCTGAGTCCCTTTGCTGTTCACCTGAAATTATCACAACATTATTCACTGATTATACCCCAATACAAAATAAAAAGCTAAAAATAAATAAAGAAAATGAAGTTAAAAAAAAAAAACAACCCCTGGACCGGAAAGCATACATGGGGATAAGGACCAAAGTGGACCCTGGGCATCAGCCAGACCTTCCCTTGACCACTGTGGTCCTGTGCTGTTGACTGAGCACAGGGCATGGAGAGGGTTTACAGGGGAGGGGGCTCATCACAATGACTTAGACCAGAAAACTTCCTTAGTTCAGGGAGGTGGGGTTTGTGAGGAGGGAAAGTCAGTGGAAAAAGGAAGGAGACTGAGAATCTGGGCCAACTTCTGCAGTCATGGGGGAGAAAAGTTCTTACTTAGCCAATTCATAGACCAGGTTTTCAGTCTGGCTGTGGCTGGCCTGCACAGTCATCATGTCAACACCAAGAGGCGCTCCGAGTTGCCTGGGGGAACAGGGCGGCACACTCGGTGAGCATGGCAGCAAATCCAGGGCCCACACCCCAAACTATCCCTGCCAGATTCCACCCCGGAGTAGGGGGTGACAGGGTTGCACCATACAGAATTCCTGATGCAGAGAGGGGTGGAGTCAGAGGCACAGAATCTGAGGGCCACCCAGATTCAGCCCCCATGCCAACGCTTCTCATATGTGCATGCATGTGTGTGTGTGTCTTTTAGATAAAAGTAACCAAAAATTTTTAGAAAATGTGTAACCTTAGAAAGTAAAACAAATACCAGCACAACGTGACACTCTTTCAAGGCTCCGTAAGAACCAGTGATGTGCTGCTGCTGCTGCTGCTAAGTCGCTTCAGTCAGACCCCAAAGAAGAGAAGAGTTGTTAGTTAATTTGAAACAAGAAATAAACCACCTGCTCAAGTGGCAATGCCTGCTGCTGCTAAGTCGCTTCAGTCGTGTCTGACTCTGTGCAACCCCATAGATGGCAGCCCACCAGGCTCCCCCGTCCTTGGGATTCTCCAGGCAAGAACACTGGAGTGGGTTGCCATTTCCTTCTCCAATGCATGGAAGTGAAAAGTGAAAGCGAAGTCGCTCAGTCGTGTCCGACTCCTAGCGACCCCATGGACTGCAGCCCACAAGGCTTCTCCGCCCATGGGATTTTCCAGGCAAGAGTACTGGAGTGGGGTGCCATTGCCTACACAGAGCTATTCTATTCTTCTGGGGCCCTGACGTTGGGTATAAACCTAAACTGTCTTTGGCTTTAGAGCCCTGCGTGGAGAGACTCTTTCAGAGGCTCAGAATCCAGGAGCACCAAACGCTCAGCCACTAGGTCATCTGTCTGGTCTATGAAAACTAGGAGATCCTCCTAGCAGAGCTAGGCTTCCCATGGAACACCTCAAACCTGCAAGATGCTAAGAACCATGTGGGTACCAAAGGAGCAGTCTCAGTGGAGAAGCAGCAGTTTTATAAAACTTCAGGGCCTGACATCCAAATGAACGGAAGTAACTGATTAAATGTACTACTTCAATAGCAAGTCCCTACACAACTCTGGACAAACGAGCATGGCTTAGGTGGACGTGGCTAGGAAGATGAGACCCGTCAGTAAATGCCAACAGGATCCGCCCTGCAATTCTGTAAGGCGTGAACACGAGGGACTGGGGTCCCACTTGATGGAGAGAAGGTGACTGCCTTGACTAGAGGTTTGGAGAACACTCAGACTTTGGAGATTCACATGTCTTCTCCACTGAAAGTGAAAGTTGCTCAGTCGTGTCCGACTCTGCGACATCATGGACTATATAGTCCATGGTGTTCTCCAGAATACTGGAGTGGGTAGCCTTTCTCTTCTCCAGGGGATCTTCCCAACCCAGGGATCAAACCCAGGTCTCCTGCAGTATGGTGCATTGTTTACCAGCTGAGCCACAAGGGAAGCCCAAGAATACTGGAGTGGGTAGCCTGGCCCTTCTCCAGGGGATCTTCCCGACCCAGGGTCTCCTGCATTGCAGGAGGATTCTTTACCAACTGAGCTATCAGGGAAGCCCTAACTGAACCTCCCAGGAATCCTGCTCCCAGCTCCTTCTCACATTTCCAAGACTCCTATGCCCTCTCCCAGGATGGTTTACCTGGCAGGTGACAGCATGGCTCCCCAAGGCCCAGCCTAGGCATCCCTTTCCCCCAAAAAACCAAAGAGGCAGGCTTTAAGACATGCATATGACTCTTAGGAATGAGGAGAGGAAGTCTAGAGGGATAAAGAGAAAGAGAAGAATGCACATGGGCAACAAATTTAAAAGAGGGAGGTTAGGAAATGGTGACCCAGAAAACAGCAAGAGAAACCATGTGTTTGGGGAGGAGGACGGAGCTGGAGCCTAGGTGTGCAGGGGCCTAGGTGTGCCCCTTTCCCAGAGAGTGGCACCGTGCATTTTGGGATCTGTCAGTGCTGAAGCAAGCCCGGTTCTTGAAAGAAGCCGGGCCCCAAGGCTCCCCTCCTGTTAGACAGGAGAGTCCTGAGAGGCCTTTGGGGGACAGAAAGGAGCTCAGTGCCCCTCTCATGACGCTCTGCGAAGCTTCTGGAGACTCTCCACTCTGCTGAGCGGACAGACACTGCTCTTCTGTCCTGATCCTGGCAGAGGCCCCACTGGACTCAGGATAACAGCCACTCCCCACCGCCCTCCGCGTGTCGGCACTCCGCCTCCACACAGACCAAGCCCCCAGCCACGGAGCCTTGTTCCGTGAGCTAACAACCCTTGCCGCCCACCCTCTTCTTTCAGGCTAGCACCCTCTCAGTGGCACTAGGAATAGGTGCCAGGCCCTATGCCGGAAGCTGTGGGGATTCACAGATGAGTAAGGCATGGCATCTGCCCCCGAGGAGAGAGCACCAGGACTGTGCCAGGTCACCATCAGCCCTACAACCCCCCTTCTCCCCAAAGGGAATGGTTTCTCTGAAGTTCCCAGGAAGCCACAGCTTTTTCAAAAAGCACAAAGCCCACTGTGTCTAATGCACAGAGAACCATGGGTGAACTTTGAGGTTAAAGATCCAGAGACACACTTAAAAAACACGGGACTTAAGTGAACTTGATTCCCATCAGGCAATAATAACTTCCAGTCCGAAAACCACAGTCTCTAGAGACACAGCTGATACCTCATCTGAGAAGCAAGTTCAAGTGAGCTTAAGAGGCTGGAACCGAGCGGGGCACAGACCCGGAGCACACTCAGCAATCAGCTCACCAACATTTCTGAATTCACAGGAGAAAGGAAAACAATGCTCGAACAAAATTTTCACACGTGCCCTTTGTTTCTGATGTTTCAAGGTCATTAATTAGATGACAAGCCTAGCCTAATTTGCTAGGTGGGAGTACTCTGCAACTTATGTTACCAAGACAAGCTTCTCTATCACTTTACAGGTCTGGGATTGCAAGCTGGTGCTGTTTTCCAAAGTGTGGTCCACTGAGGATCTGATCTAGTCAAACTGGGAAACTTGTCAGACATGTAGATTCCTGGGCACCAGCCCAATGTACCAAAACCAACTGTCTAGGGCCAGCCTGGAACTTGTATTTAAATATGGTAAATCAAGGAATTCCCTGGTGGTCCAGTGGTTAGGACTTGGAGCTTTCACTGCTGAGGCCCGAGTTTGATTCCCAGTTGGAGGAACTATTAGTAAGATCCCACAAGCCTCCCAGCACAGCCAAAACAAACAACAAAACCATAAATACGGCAAATCAAAGGCCTCGGGTGATTTTTACACAATCCAAAGTTTCTTTTATCTCTTGGTAGGTAATTTGGCCTCGTGATCTAAACAGGCTGGTTTGCAGGAGGTATTATGAATGCATGACTAGCAATACATTTTCTCATTCAACTGCCACAAAAATATAGAACTTCCCATTCACTAGATGAGCTTAATTAGTACCAATAAACTCAATTAGAATAAAATGTCACACAAAATTTTAAAGCTAGGTGATGGGCACATGAACGTTCATGTGTTTTGTACATATGAACATTTCCAGAAGTTTTTAAATTGTTTTACAAATTGAAGAAGATAAGTTTTAAAGGCCAACATTTACAGCTAATTATATTTATCAATCTAGTCAATAACTGAATCCTGTTTTTCTCCTTGTTAAAGTGAATACTGTTAAATCTGTTCTTGACTCCTGTTTCTCTTTGGGCTCAATGACAAGTTGATTGGAGGGCTCAGGTGAAGTTAAAAGATGGTGGGAGAGTCTTCTAAGCTTTTAATCTGTTAGGGACTCCCTTCAAATGTCTCAGCCTGTTACTCCGAATTACTTCTCTGAATTACCTTTACTTTTTCAAGAGAAAAAGAGAGATTATAGTGAGATGTTTCTGTGATGTGAAGTTGCTCAGTCGTATCCGACTCTTTGCGACTCTATGGACTGTAGCCTACCAGGCTCCTCCATCCATTGGATTTTCCAGGCAAGAGTACTGGAGTGGGTTGCCATTTCTCAAAAGCCCGCAGAAAATTTTAACTGCTCCAGACTGACGTTAGTAGATCAAAAAGTAGATATTATTTTGTGACCCCCTTTAAGTTTACCCACTAAGGCTTAAAATTTCAGCCTGGTCTCTGAAAACACTTTTTTGAAAGGGGTTTGGAGTACTAACTGTGAGATCGTTAATTTAAAAACAAGTATTTCCCCCAAAAAGGATCAAGATTTTCAAAGAGATGTAAAGTTTTTCCATAAACAGGAAGGAGGCAGTTGACTTATCAGGTCTTTCCCTGAGAGCAGTTCTTACAGGAGATCCCGAGGGTGCCTGAGTAAGGAGGAGCAGCCCTGTGTGAAAAGAAGTGAGGAGTGCCCAGCTGGCAGATGGTAACTCCTCTAGAGCCCGGCCCCTGCCGCTCTCCCTGGTTCACTGCCACTGAAGGAGCAGCAAAGGCAGGTGGGAAATCCACCTGCTGGAGCCAGCACCGTCTTCAGTACCAGGAGCCCAGGAAGACCGCTGCTCGTGGTCCGAGGCCTGGCCTCTTCCAATGAAGCACTGCTCGTATTTTGTTCTGGGCATTAATTAATTATCCATTTGTGATATTTTAAAATTAAATAGGATGCTACTGATTGTTGATATCACCCAACAGTAATAACCTTCTTCCTTTTAGCTCTGGTGGGGTTTTGATGTTGGGAACAGGGAGATGATAGTAATATATGGTCGATAGAAATTTTGCTATCAAAGTCACTTAAGAAAAGAAGTTTGTATAGAACTGGTTCAGTGACTGCTATAAAAAAATTCTGGACATGTTTAAGTCACAGGAAGATGGGGTGGGGGTGAAGGGAGGAAAAACTGATTCTCTCTAAATCTTTCTTTTGTAAAAATATTTAATTTCTTTGACTGCACCGGGTCTTAGTTGTGCGGGATCTCTGGTCTTTAGTTGAGGCATGAGAGAGCTAGTTCCCTGACCAGGGATCAAATCCAGACCCCTTGAAGTGGGAGCTCAGACTCTTAGCCCCTGGACCACCAGGGAAGTCCCCTCCCCAAATCTTATAAAAACAGTGATTTAAATAAAAATTGAAATCTGGAAATGTCAATCAACTGATGAATGGATAAACAAACAGAATGTGGTCTAGCCACACAGTATGTTATTCAGTTCATTGTTAAAAGGAATAAAGGGTCATTACATGCTACATGCTACAGCATGGCTGAACCTTGAAAACACACTAAGTGAAAAAAGCCAGATAAAAAAGGAATATTGCATGACTTTATTTATATGAAAAGACCAGAAAAGGTAAATCCATGGAGGGAAGGGGGAATTGGGATGATTGCTAATAGGTCAAGGTTTCTTCTGGGGCTGATGGAAGTGATCTGCAAAGAGATAGTAATGATAGCTGCAGAACACTATGAATACATCACAAATCACTTTTACTTTTACTTTTTACTTGCACTTTTACTTTTTAAATTTTTTTGGCTATGCCAGGCAGCATGTAAGACCTTAGTTCCCTAATCAGGGATCAAACCTTCCCCCACACTAGTGGAAGTGTGGAGTCCTAATCACTCACTGCTGGAGAAGTCCCTAAATTGTGTACTTTTAAATGGTGAACTTTATGTGAATTATATCTCAACTGAAAATACAGTATAGGGATATTCAAAGGAAAAAAATAAATTTGGGCAGCGGAGGAGGTGAAGCGAGGAATAAAATATATATAACTGTAATGTTCCCGTGCCTTCAGTGTTCTAAGGCTAGTATGTCAGTTCTAAAATATAGGTAAACATATATATATATAACTTGATTCATAAAATAGACGAGATACTGAGTGAAAAATAAAGTTTATATCATAAATGATATCATGCTAATAAAACTAAATTTTCAGTGGTTTTTATTTCTGTTGCAAATAAAACAAGCTCTTCAGCTTTAATGATTCTAATAACTTAGTTTTATCAGCTTATAAAGAGCAGGCAACAGAACTGAGAAGAAACTATAACAATTACAGCAGAACAAAAATAGTTATTTTCTCAACTGAGTGTTTTTTTTTTTAACCAAGCAGTTTGTGGGATCTCAGTCCCCTGACCAGAGATTGATCCCAGGCCACAGCAGAAAGCCCAGAATCCTAACCACTGGGCCACCAGCGAACTCCCTGAGCATTTTTCTTATTAGCCAACATACCCAGAAGGTGTCTGCTTTCAGAAAATATGTTGAGAAGGGAAAACACACACACACAATCACATAATACAACTCTTGCTGCATCTAACTGCTTAGTGAAGCTCATTCCTGAGCCTCTTGATGCTGCATTTTCATTATCTTCAAACAAACAAAAATAATTCTTAAAATTAAACAGGCTGCTCTGGTTCTTTACATGACAGCTTTTGGGGGGAATATTTTCACAAAAAGAGAAAAGCAATTTTTTTTTTTCACATTTGGAAGAAGATGGGGGATTCTGAAATAGATGAGGAATAACCGAAACCAAAGTCTACATGCTGCCTCAAAACCACACCCAGGGACCATTATTTGGGAAAATCACAGTCTGCATTCTTGGACCAAATGCTTAAACCATGCCTCACACCATGACCAGACACCAGGTCCTCAGCACACACACCAGGTAAAGCCAAGGTAATAGCTTTCCTATGAACCAAAGGCTTCCTGTTTCTAGGAGTTCTGCTTTGAGCCCCGAAGATTCCCCCAAATCAAGTAAGAGTACTCAAGGAATGTTTGTTGAATGAGCAAACACATACACCATATCTTCTTACACTTAACAGATGACTGGATAAACAAAACGTGGTCGAGCCATACAATGGAGTATTGCTCAGTTGCTTCAGTCCTGTCTGACTCTTTGTGACCCTATGGACCATAGCCCACTAGGCTCCATGGGATTTTCCAGGCAAAAATACTCAAGTGGGTTGCCATTTCCTTCTCCAATGGAATATTATTCAGCCATTAAAAAAATGAAGGACTATTACATGCTACAACATGGATGAACCTTAAAAGCATACTAAGTAGGAAAAAGCCAGCCACAAAAGAAATGTTGTATGATTGCATCTACGTGAAGTGTGCAGAACAGATAAATCCATCTAGATGGAAAGTAGATTAGTGTTGCCAGGGGCTGTGTGACGGGGGAGTGGGTAATGACTGCTAATAGGTATGGATTTTCAGGGGGAGGAGAGTGATGAAAATGTTCTAAAATTAGATAGTGATGGTTGCCATAGTTAATATGCTAAAAACACAACTGTGTATTTTAAAGGGGTGAATTTTATGGTATGTGAATTATATCTCAATGAGGCTGTTATTATTATTTTTTTAATCAGCAGAGACAGCTGCTAAAAGTGAGGAGTCCTGGCCCCACCCAGACTGAGTGAATCAGACTGCTAGAACAGGGCCTAGGAATCTGCATTTTTAAGTTTCCCGGGGAATTCATAGGCTTAGAGTTGAACCCTGGAGTTTATTTTCCAGTCACTGGCACTGTCAGTCAGCAACAGATCTACTCTCCTTTGCCCTCTCCTTTGTAAGGCAGCCTTTTACTCCGCTGTGTCTGTCTGCCCTTGTTTTTCAGAGCATCTCTGAAATCTGACGGAGGCATTATCAGCATACAGCAAGTTGCTCCTGTCCCTCGAGCCCAGGTGTCAATGCTCCAAGATGCCCTTTCATAGATCCTCCCCATACAGGCAGGCGTCAACAACAAGGCTTGTTTTCACTCTAAGGGGTGGCCTGAAGACCAAGAGCAAGATCTGAGTAATTTAAGACTTTCTATGGGTATGAATACCCAGTTACTGACAATAATGTTTATTTTGAACAACTTGATCAGTATTTTCTTGACCCACACCTGTCCGTTTTGTGACAAATGAAACCAATGAGAATTTATGCGCTTGAGCCTGTAGACTGGACCACACTTTGTGATGCTCTTGAGACCAGAGATAGCAAAAGATGTTTACTGTTCTCATTTTTAGTAAACCCGGGAAGGAGTTTTTCACATCTGCAGAACATTCTTACACAGAGAGATGTATTTGGCCACCTTAGTAGGATGGAAACACATTTTTCACTTGACAATATTTGCAAATCATGCATCTCCCCTCACTCACTTACAATGTGGAAACACTTCCATATGTTGCCTTTGGCTTCACCATTTTGTGGGGGATAAAAAGCAAAAAAGTACAATTCGGTGGCCATTTTGCCCATGAACACTAAACTAATGCGCATGTAAGATTTTAGTAGTGTCAGCCCTCCCGAATCAAGGCTTCATTACTACTCATGTCACCTGTCTAGAAAAAGTTAGTGTGAGTTTGCCATAAACCATAACAGTAGGAATTATGAGAGTTATAAAATATGTTAATACTGCCAAAATACGGTTTAAAATCTGGATTCAGGTATGTAGTGTGTTTTTTTTTTAATAAAAAAGTACACTTCTTTTTGCTTTTAGGTATCACAGGTCACCAAACTGGGAAGAGTCAGGTTCTAACTTCTTTCAGTTCCCAAACAATCAAACTTGTTTTTCCTTCTGTGTTTGGCTAGGCCAGAAGCCATTTCTTATTTCTAACCTCTTCAGAAGTCAAGGTCAATGCTCCTACCATTTTTCTGAGGAGGAAATCAAGCTGAGGGAAGCTGTCATTTGTTTAAGTTCATACACCAGCTCTTAAGTGACAGAACCAGGAATGAGTCTCTGTTTTGAGCCCAAGTCTGGTGCTCCTTAGACAGTGTCTCCGTGGCCTCATATTACATTATCTAAACCAGATGCGAGTTAGACTCTAGCTCATTATTCTGGGTGCTGTTAAGCTCTTCGCGATCAGCAATTGCTTTATCATTTTACACCATGCTGAATTTAGTAAATACTTTCTGAGTGAGCTGGGAGGGATACTGAAGGTTTTTTTATGGGCCTCTCTTGTCATGGTTCTGTGATTCTACATTTCTGTACTTTGGGAGTCAACCTAAAGAATAATCCTGTATATAGAAAAATGTACACAGAAATGTTCATGACTATCTTATTTAAAATACTGAAAACTACAAATAACTCAAGTGTCAAGCAATGTTATGATAAACTATAATATATTCAATGAAATATTATGAAGCAAATTAAATTACGCTTAAGACTACTATAATGCTACAGAAATAGAAAGTAGATTAGTGGTTGCCTAGGCCCAAAGTGGGTGGGTGAGAAAAAAGGGGAGTGACTGCTAATGACTTTGGAGTTTCTTTCTGGACTTATGAAAATATTCTAAAATTTACTGTGATAATGGTTGCATAACTCTGTGAACACACTAAAAGCCATTAAAGTGTACACTTTAAATGCGTAAATTGAACTATATCTCAATAAAGCTGTTATTTTTAAAAAGAAAATTAAGAAGCTAAAGAAAAAAAAGACTATTACTAAATGGAAAAAATGTTCATGTTGTGATATTAGCCAAAAGGAACAAGATCCAAAAGTTTGCATACAATATGAATAAAACATGTTTTTAAAGGGGATGGTGGGGGAAAAAGAAATTAATTCCTATTTAAAATCTTAAACGTAAGAATATGACTGGAAGGAAATATAACAAAGGATTAACAGTAGCTGTCATCAGTGAAGAAACTTTGAATAATTTTTTTTCTGTTCACTTATCTATATTTTCAAAAAATATACATATTTCCAATGTTTTGGTAATAACATACATTATCATGGGGGTTCCCAGATGGCTCAAGAAGTAATGAATCCACCTGCAATGCAGGAATCTCAGGAGCTGCAGGTTTGATCCCTGGGTCAGGAAGATCCCCTGGAGGAGGAAATGGCAACTCACTCCAACATTCTTGCCTGGAAAATTCCACAGATAGAGGAGCCTGGCAGACCACAGTCCATGGGGTCACAAAGAGCTGGACAAGACAGAGTAACTGAGCTCACACACGCATTATTGTCACTACTGGCTTCCCTGGTGGCTCAGTGGTAAACAAACTGCCTGCCAATGCAGGAGATGTGGGTTCAATCCCTGGGTTAGGAAGATGCCCTGGAGAAGTCAGTGGCAACCCACGCCAGTATTCTTGCCTGGGAAATCCCATGGACAGAGGAGCCTGGTGGGCTACAGTCAATGGGGTCGCAAAAATCAGACTCGCATTAGTGACTAAACAGCATTATCGCTACTGTAAATAACAGGGGAAAAATGTAAACTTTGCTGTTATCTGCGGGTGTCTGGTCTGCCCCGGTGCTCCCAATAGGCCACACGGTTGCTTTTCAGCCACAACCACAACTGCAGGGCATGGGTCTCAGCTGAGCCCATCACTTCATTACTTGTTTGGCTTTGCCACAGTATCTCCTGAACAGAAGGATAAGTGGTACTTTATTCTCATTATCTCCTTTCCCTTAGTGGCCACCAAGACTTGGATCCTGGTCTCCAATAACCACTTCCTAGTTATTCCCATTCTTTCAGTGGGTTCAAAGAGATTATATGGGGACCTACGGCTACTAGGGAAATTACTCATGTAATTCATTCTTCCAATTATTAGTGTTTACTTCCCACAGGGAACTAAGTGAAGCTAGGGGAAATGTGAAATAAATCATTTTTCTTGCCCTCTGAGAGCTTTCATCCTCATCCTGTGAATGTCATATCATTCACATGACAATACTGTATTATAGACTTGGAAGATACTGAGAGAGGAGTAGATCTTAAATGTTTTCACAACACAAACAAAAAAAGTTACCTGTGTGAGGTCATGGATGTGTTAACTAATTGAATATGGCAATCATTTCATAAGATACACATATATCAAATCATTGAGTATATACTTTAAACAATGTGTGTGTTAGTTGCTCAGTTGTGTCCAACTCTTTGCAACCTCATGGACTGTAGCCCACCAGGCTCTTCTATCCATGGAATTCTCCAGGCAAGCATACTGGAGCGGGTTGCCATTTCCTTCTCCAGGGGATTTTTCTGACCCAGGGATCGAACCCAAGTCTCCTGCATTGCAGACGGATGCTTTACCATCTGAGGTACTAGGGAAGCCCCTAGTACACAATGTTAAATGTCAATTAAATCTCAAAAAAAGCTGATAGAAAAAAGATGAAAACAAATGTCTCTAATACAAAACATGATATGATAAACAAAACAGGTGACAGTTCAGTTCAGTTCAGTCGCTCACTCGTGTCTGACTCTTCCCGACCCCATGAATTGCAGCACGCCAGGCCTCCCTGTTTATCACCATCTCTCGGAGTTCACTCAGACTCGCGTCCATCGAGTCCGTGATGCCATCCAGCCATCTCATCCTCGGTCGTCCCCTTCTCCTCCTGCCCCCAATCCCTCCCAGTATCAGAGTCTTTTCCAATAAGTCAACTCTTTGCATGAGGTGGCCAAAGTACTGGAGTTTCCGCTTTAGCATCAGTCCTTCCAAAGAAATCCCAGGGTAGATCTCCTTCAGAATGGACTGGTTGGATCTCCTTGCAGTCCAAGGGACTCTCAAGAGTCTTCTCCAATGCCACAGTTCAAAAGCATCAATTCTTCGGTGCTCAGCCTTCTTCACAGTCCAACTCTCACATCCATACATGAC
>SJYV01009011.1:683814-725679 GCA_006410875.1 Neotragus pygmaeus | reverse complement strand
CACTGTTTCCACTGTTTCCCCATCTATTTCCCATGAAGTGATGGGACCGGATGGCATAATCTTTGTTTTCTGAATGTTGAGCTTTAAGCCAACTTTTTCACTCTCCTCTTTCACTTTCATCAAGAAGCTCTTTAGTTCCTCTTCACTTTCTGCCATAAGGGTGGTGTCATCTGCATATCTGAGCTTATTGATATTTCTCCTGGCAATCTTGATTCCAGCTTGTGCTTCTTCCAGTCCAGCGTTTCTCATGATGTACTCTGCATGTAAGTTAAATAAGCAGGGTGACAATATACAGCCTTGACGGACTCCTTTTCCTATTTGGAACCAGTCTGTTGTTCCATGTACAGTTCTAACTGCTGCTTCCTGACCTGCATACAGATTTCTCAAGAGGCAGGTCAGGTGGTCTGGTATTCCCATCCCTGTTGTTAAGACAACAAGGGACTGGAAACTACCTAAATTTTCATCACTAGGAGAATGGTAATGTAGTTTCTGTATCTCTATCCTCTGAAATATTACATAGGTTTGAAACAGTTGTTATATATTTTTCATTTGAAGGACTATACAATATATATTATTAGATACTAAAAAATGTCAAAGAATGTTTTGTACAATCCATATAAAAATTAAAATAGTATATATATATATATATATTTGTATATATGGATAAATTTTTATTTATAAGCATAAACATGTGGAGAGAGACATACCAACCCATTGACCATTGCTAGATCATTAGAAGTGAAAAACAGAGAGCAGGAGAAAATATTATTAATATATATTTTATGCCATTTTATTGTTTAGCTTTGTAAAACATGTATGCTTTCATTTAAAAAAATTTGATAAAGATTGTTCAATGGTAAATGTAAATATACACTATAGGACATTGGTGGCTTGGCTTTGGGTATGTGTAAATGCTATATAGTATAAGCAAGGAGAGCCAGCACTACTGTGTTTGGTCAGGGATACATTTGGATACCTATGGCTGATTTTGTTGATGTATGGTGGAAACCAACACAACATCGTAAAGCAATTATCCTCCAATTTAAAGTAAGTAAATAAAAATTTAAAACTAAGACTAGATGACCTCATATTCTAGAAAATATACAAACATTCCAAATCCTGCACTACGACAAGAATAAGGGGAGTCCTTGAAGTAGAAGGAAAGGACCCCAGACAAAAATGTGGAAACACAGGAAGCAATGAAGATCCCAGGAATGAGCTAACATGGATGGACTTGCAAGGCATTGTGCTACGTGAAATAAGACAGAGAAAGACAAACGCTCTATTACTTATATGTGGGATCTAAAAAGTACAACAAACGAGTGATAATAACCAAAAAGAAGCAGACAGATGGATACAGAGAACAAACTGGTGTTTACCAGTGGCGTAGGGAGTGGAGGAGCAAGGTAGAGGTGGGGAATTGGAGGCACAAACTGCTGGGTATAAGGTAGGCTCAAGAATGTATCATACAAATGGGGAATACAGCCAATATTTTGTAATACCTGTAAATGGAAAGTAACCTTTAAAAACTGTATTAAAAATTTCTAATTGTAAACATTTTTAAATGTTAAAAAAAAGGGGGGGAATGTCTTCATTGAGAAAACAGCAGGTTTCACTGGACTGATGTGGCCGTATTCTTCTGTAAATCTACCTACAGTTTGCAGGTTTGGAACTTGTATTTCTTTTTTCAACCCAGTTAAAACTTATTCTAAGAAAGAATTACTAGGCAGCCAGGTGATGAAACAAATGGCTCTAGACAAAAGAAGGGCCTGCCTCCTTGCTTAAAGTGTTAAGCTCCTCGTGTTCTGCCCTTTGTAACGGTTTAATCTGAGGTGAAGACCTGGTTTGTCTAGCATGACTGTGGCTAAATCCAACAGTAACTTTTTAAAAGTTTTTTTTAATATACTGTCAATATGGACATTTGAAATAAAGACTGTTTATCATTTTTCTTTTTTATTTCAGAACGCTTTACCCTGTACAGCTCTAAAAACCTTAGACAAGCATGGAATAAGTAAGTTTTTAATACAGATTATGCTTTCTCTTTATCTCTCTCAACTTTCAAAACTCTCCTGATCAGTTTCTCCGGACATTCTTTTGCTTGTTCACCCCGTTATCCATTCACCCTTCCTGTTAGCCATCAGGCAGTGACTTGCTCCTGTTGGCCAGCCCCCGTGTCTCACCTGAGCCAACACTCTTCCGTGAGCTTGGATTCCCAGAGTGAGGTTGTGCTTATTGCTTTAGAGAAAGCAATAAATTCACTGTGGTCTCTATTCTTCTAACTAGATTCCAAGAAATGTTTTCGCATCCTTGGATGCTAAAATAATGTTTCTTAAGTACAATATATCCACTGACTTTCTGATCTGATTAACGTTGGTGACAACCTTTGAGCTAGATGAAGCTGATCTTTCAAATGTTTTCAATTTACCTAATTTTTTCCCCCTGATCCTTAATAGGAAGCTAAGTACACACATCACTTGGAGTATATGTACACTGTTGATTTAATTTCTATTCTGTCATCACACCTTGTTGAAACTGTTTTATAAATTGGTTTCAAAATTTGATGACATCTGATGATCTGAGTGTCTCAAGTGATTCAGGGTTTTGGGGGGCCTTTTTTTGCAAGCCAGACTGCTAGTAAATCTTCGAAAGTTAGTAAGCAGAGTAATTGAGTCCCTCCCATTTGATTGTGAGCATCACGTCTCAAGCATTATGTTGGGGGAGAAGGTAACTAGTTCTGCTTTGATTAACTATTATTTGTCATAACAAAATTTTGTCTGCAGGGAATTTAGTGTTGTTGTCTCCCTTTTTACTGTTTTGACATGTTTAATTTTATATGTCATCAATTATGGAAAAAAACAGAAACTTTTTATAATAAAAATGCCTTTAATCAATGATGTCAGTAGATAACATCAGACAGCTTATTATGAGGAACTCATGAAATGAATACATTAAATTCTTCAGTGGATTCTTTGAAAGAGTTGGCAGTTTATTTTGGTTAAATTCATACTTAGAAGAATACACCAGTATAATTATTTTTGTCTAACACAGAACTTCACATTTCCCATTTGAAGGGTCAGTTCTTAGTATCTAAACAGAATCTCCTCTGGGAAGCATGCCCTCAGCTGGGTGGGAACATTCTGTGTGTGTTCCTCACCCTTTTAACCTCCTCCACCCTAACTTCACTGATCAGAGTTCTAACATATTTTAATTAAGTGCTTTCATATACCAGGTATTATCTTCAATATACAGTTTCCATTTTAATTAAATCATCAAACACGTTTCTTGTAATTGCTCAATAGTTTTGACCAACCTGGTATCCACTTTATGAAACAGTTCTTGATAAAGCAGTTGAATCTCTTAACTCCATCTCTGAAGTAACAGGAAAACTGGCAAATCTATACAAGAGTTGCGTTTGTGGAGAACAGCCTTCAGTTTAGCTAACCCTCCATTTCCTTCCTTCAGAGGGACAGAGCTGAAATGACTTACAAATCGCCCAGGAAAAGAAATGGCAATTTTTATCTACCCAGAGTAGCTGAGAAAGGACAGGGCAGGAAGACATCAAGATTTTCCTGGATGCCTTTGTCCCGTCATCCTTGGTGTTACAAAGTGACTGTAACAACTCAGCAGCATTTCTTCAGGTGGCAGTGTCCAAAACCAAAGCAGGAAGCAAAGTAGACAGCAGTAGAGGAACTTTCTCCCCATCCTGCTCCCATCAGGGAGGAATATCCTGGAGATGCCCAAAGATATTTGCCCCTTTGTCTCTCTGATGGGGTGGACCGCATAACCTCCCATGGCTGGGCATTGTAAAAAGGGAGGGGTGGACCACTTTGTCCTCTGGCCCTACATTTTGTTGCCTGTAAGTCAGGGTTTTGTTAGTAAGGAAGAAACAGGAGTGGCAATTAGGTCCAGGCAGTCCATGATAGCTGCCACCATGATTTGAAAATACTGTCTATTGTAAAGACTCTTGAGAGTCCCTTGGACTGCAAGGAGATCCAACCAGTTCATTCTGAAGGAGATCAGCCCTGGGATTTCTTTGCAAGGACTGATGGCTAAAGCTGAAACTCTGGTACTTTGGCAACCTCATGCTAAGAGTTGACTCATTGGAAAAGACTCTGATGCTGGGAGGGATTGAGGGCAGGAGGAGAAAGGGACGACTGAGGATGAGATGGCTGGATGGCATCACGGACTCGATGGACATGAGTCTCAGTGAACTCCAAGAGATGGTGATGAACAGGGAGGCCTGGCGTGCTGCAATTCATGGGGTCACAAAGAGTCGGACACAACTGAGCGACTGAACTGAACTGGGGAGCACTTTTCTCTTTTAAAGAATTCAAATTTAAACTTAAACAGCAAACAAAAACACATGAGGAAGCCACACAAGGATTATCTGCAGGCTGTTTCTCTGTTCCTGTGGACTAGACTTTGGAAGAATTGGGTGAAGAAGGTGGCAGAAAGTTTTTAAAATGCAAAAATCTGAGAAGAACAAGATGGAAGAGGAGTAGATGGACATGGAGGACATCTCTCTCCACCTCCAGGCACAGAAGTGCATGTAGAACACCAGCTGAGAGTGGACAGGAGTACCTGACCAGCAGAAGAGAATATATAGAACCACACAAAACTGGGTAGGAGGAAGGAACTAGGGGGAAAAGCAGGAGTTTTAGTAGGACTGGACCGACTAGTCAGGTAGGGGAACTGAAGCAGGGGTTCAATCCCCACATTGGAGCCATTGTCTGAGTCAGAGGAGAAACATTTAAATCTGAGAGTGAAACAGCTGATCTGAGGAAGCTTAAATGGAATGAGAATCAGACAGTCCTTGCTGTGGCCATACATACCCCAGACAGGGATGCAGGTTCCCTGGAAGGCACAGAAGCTGCGAGCTGGGGTTTAGGGATTGTGGGGCAATCCCAGGGTGAGGGCTGCTGTTGACTGCGGAGAGACGAATCAAGGGGATCTGAGGGAGGAGATTGTGGTGGGAAATGCCTGTGGAGGAAAGCCAGGCAGCCATGGAAGCAAGGTAATACTGCTGAGTCATGAGTAGGGGATGGAGCCATCACCATAGCCTCTCTCCCCCAACAGGCCAGCATTTGAAGCTGAACAATTGAGAGGCTGGTCCATCAAATGCCTGACCCACTGAACTACAGAGTAGGACCCCACCCAAGGTGCTCCTTTAAGTGACTGATGTTTTGGACTATAGAGTAGGACCCCACCCAGGTGACCCTTTAAGTTCCTGACACGCTGAACAATAGAGAAGCACCCCAGTGCCTGAATGGGTGGAGTTATGGAGAAAGACTGGCCAAAGAGGCCTTCTGATCGCCAGCTATAAGAGGCTCAAAAAAAGACTCTTATAGGGCCATAACTCCTGCAGCAAAGGCAGTCCATGTCCCTGCACACTTGGCGCCACCATGGTCCCTGCAAGCCAAGTGGCTATGCCACCTTCACACTCAACTCTCACTAGGGCAGAACTGCCACAGGCAAAAAAAATCTTGCATCTGTGCACACAAGGTCATTTTGGTAGTGTCCAGCTCTTTGAGACCCTATAGTCTGTGACCTGCCAGGCTTCTCTGTCAGGGCAGGTCTCTAGGCAAGAATACTGGAGTGTATTGGCCAATACTGGTTGCCACACCCTTCTAGAGCACTATACTTCCTGTTGCCCTAGCCGCCAATTCCTCTGAGTACCTGGTGCTGCCAGAATCCCTGCAACCCAAGCAGCTGCACCACCTCCACACCTGGTCCTCACAGGGGCAAACCCAAGTCCTCCAGGGGAGCCATGAGAGCAAACCCCAGTGGACAACCCACATGCAGAGGTGAAAATAAAACCACAACTGAAACCCTGGGGCAGTGTGGCTAAGGAAGAAGACCCAAAACTTTCCCACCAGTTATACATGCTGGAGGTTAAATCCACAATATCAGCTAGGCAGACTCTGTGGCTATGGAATATATTAAAAAAAAACACTGAAAGCTCCCACAAAAGAAAACACAGTAGTTCTAATAGCTGTGGACATTGGAGGCAACAACACACAGGAGTAGGACCCAATTAGAATCTGAGATGCCACCACAGCAGGTCCAGAGATGAGCACAGTGTTGGAGGGCATCCTAAGGAAGTGAGGTGGACTGTGACTCCCAAAGAGGGAAAGGACTCTGAGAGCAGTGACTCAAGGAAAACATTATTCCTATGTTTTGACTTGTTCTGTAGATTCTTTTGGATTTATTTTCTCCCCCCTGCCCCGTTGTAGTTGTCAACTTTATTGGCACTATAAAATCTAATTAAACTTTTGAGCTTGTTTTTTTCTCAGTCACATTTTTTATTGTTGTTATAAACCTCTGCCATTGGGCTTTTGCATTTCTCTGGAGTTTTCTTTTTTTCTTCTTTCTTTTCTCTCTCTCTCTTTTTCTTTTCTCTATTTTTAATTTTAATTTTTGAACTTATTATTATTTTTTCTACATTTATTCCTGTGTTTGCTTTTCCTGGTGTTCTTTTTCCCTTGCAGTTAATCTTTATTTTTTTTACAGTTAATCTTCAATGTATATAAATCTTCTTCATCTACCTCTGTCTAACTTTACATATCTATTATTTCTTTCTATTCTTTCATTCCTTTCCTCTGCATATTTGTTAGATTTGCTTACAGTGCTTTGTTTCCCACTTGGTCCTTGCTTTAGTTTGGCTTTTCAGTTTGTGCTTTAGTTAGTTTTGTTCTTAAATGGTAAATATAATTTTTGACTACTTTGTTCATTGGGTCAATCTACTGTACTTTATTTATTTATTTTTTTGATGGACAGTTTTGACTTGGCTTATGGGTGTATATGTGTATGTGTATATTCCATTATTTTAATTAATACTTGCCTGATTTGGTAACTGCCATTTGTCTGGGGTTGATCTTCGGTTTCTCGTTTTTGGATGTTTGTTTTCATCTCACTTAATGCCATAAAAAACCACTTGTGAAATCTTTTTTCCTGACCAGAGATCAAGCCCCAAGCCTTTGGAGTGGGAGCACTGACTCAAAGAAGCTAGACTACTGGAGAACTAACCCTCATTTCAGTCTCTCTGTCATGTCCAACTCTGCGACCCGATGAATCGAAGCAGGCCAGGCCTCCCTGTCCATCACCAACTCCCGGAGTTCACTCAGACTCACGTCCATCGAGTCCATGATGCCATCCAGCCATCTCATCCTCTGTTGTCCCCTTCTCCTCCTGCCCCCAATCCCTGCCAGCATCAGAGTCTTTTCCAATGAGTCAACTCTTTGCATGAGGTGAACAAAGTACTGGACTTTCAGCTTTACCATCATTTCTTCCAAAGAAATCCCAGGGCTGATCTCCTTTAGAATGGACTGGTTGGATCTCCTTGCAGTCCAAGGGACTCTCAAGAGTCTTCTCCAACACCACAGTTCAAAAGCATCAATTCTTCAGCGCTCAGCTTTCTTCACAGTCCAACTCTCACATCCATACATGACCACAGGAAAAAAGATAGCCTTGACTAGACAGACCTTTGTTGGCAAAGTAATGTCTGCTTTTCAATATGCTATCTAGGCTGGTCATAACTTTCTTTCCAAGGAAAGCGTCTTTTAATTTCATGGCTGCAGTCACCAACTGCAGTGATTTTGGAGCCCTCCAAAATAAAGTCTGACACTGTTTCCACTGTTTCCCCNCAGTCCAACTCTCACATCCATACATGACCACTGGAAAAACCATAGCCTTGACTAGACGGACCTTGGTAAAGTAATATCTCTGCTTTTGAATATGCTATCTAGGTTGGTCATAACTTTTCTTCCAAAGAGTAAGCGTCTTTTAATTTCATGGCTGCAATCACCGTCTGCAGTGATTTTGGAGCCCCAAAACATAAAGTCTGACACTGTTTCCCCATCTATTTCCCATGAAGTGAGGTGGAACTAGTGGTAAAGAATTATCTTGCCAATGCTGGAGACGCAGGTTTGATCCCTGGATTGGGAAGATCCCCTGGAGAAGGAAATAGCAACTCATTCCAGTATTCCTGCCTGGAGAATTCCATGGATGGAGGAGCACAGCGGGCTACAGCCAGTGGGGTTGCAAAGAGTTGGAGTTTGTCTCAGTGCGTGCATGTGCACATACACAAACACACACACACATAAATGAAAAAACACATCCACATATGTCCTTGTATATTAATATTTTGAGCACATAATTTTTGATAGCCATAAAGTCTATGCACTTGGATACAGTCCAAGTGCCATCAACTGATGAATAAACAAAATGTGGTACACCCATACAATGAAATAATATCCATCCATCAAAGGAATGAAGTACTGACATATACAACAACATGGATAAGAAGACTCTAAGCTAAAGGAATAGAAGCCAATCACAAAAGGCTACATATTGTATAAGTCCATTTATATAAGATATCTAGAACAGAGGTCAGAGAAGGCAATGGCAACCCACTCCAGTGTTCTTGCCTGGAGAATCCCAGGGGCTGTGGAGCCCGATGGGCTGCCGTCTATGGGGTCGCACAGAGTCGGACACGACTGAAGCGACTTAGCAGCAGCAGAACAGAGGTATCTACAGAAACAGAAAGCAAATTAGTGGTTGCTTAGGGCTGAGGCAGATGGAGCTAGGGTGGGGAGTGGTGGCTAAGGGGTATTGGGTTTCTTTGTCCAAGTGACAAAACTGTTCTAAGACTGGTGATGGTTGCACAACCTGTGAATATACTAAAAATCATTAAATTATACACTATAAATGGATCGATTTGATAGTATGTGAATTATTCTTCAGTAAGACTGTTATTTTAAAAAGAGAGACAGGAGGAAGGGAGGGAGGGAGGGAGGGAGGGAAGACGAGTGGGGAAGGGAAGAAGAGTGGGTAGGGGGTGGAGAGAGACACTAAGCATCTGGCAAGCATGTACCAGGTACATATTAGGAAGCTGCAATAGTATCCCCGGGATTTTAAGAGAGGTGTGTAGCCCCAAAACTCTCACTCTAGTACACCATTACCTCCTTCACAAGCACTAGCTCTAGCAAAGTACCATGTGAATCTAAGGAACCAGGATTCTTATGAATACAATGGTTAAGACAAATGAACACATTAGGGTTACAGAAATGTAACTGGGTAGTAGATCTCACAAGCACTTACTGGTGCTTGCCTACCTCACAAAGCAGCCCCTTTACTGCAAACCGCCCCTTCCCTCTTCCATGGAGGCCACAGGGACCCGGGCAGCCATGTTTGAACGATGATCCCACCCCCAGCCACAGCTGATTGGCTTTAGAGGAGGCCTAACTGAAAGTTGGGCCAATCAGGTTCCGCTGCCAGGGAGTTGCGTCAATATGTGTGGCCAGAACACGGAAACATGGCGCTGTGAGGCAGCCATTTTCACCCTGCAGACCAAGGAGCAGAGAGAGCTGGGATGTTGAGGAGAAGCATGATACCCGTAGAAAGAGGGCTCTGCGCTCCCTCAGTCCAATCCGCTCTTGGGGCCAAGCTGCATTCCTGCCCACAGGTTCCACAAGATATCTTTATACGCTTGTTTGTTTAAGCAACCAAAAGAATCCCCACTAACACAGTGTCATCTTCAAACTATGTTCAAGCACTTTCCCAAAATGAAAAAAGAAAGCTAGTGTGCATGTGAGTTTTAAACATGAATCTGCACCAATATGGCTGAAGCTGAGCCAACTCCAGCTACTAAGGAAACCAAACCCCCATTAGGTTTGCCTCCAGCCTGGCACAGAAGTTGCCTGTGATCGTATCATTCCTGTTACATTAAGGAGAGTCAAGAAGTTCCTTCCTCTTCCTGGAGGAATGCATCACTGAAGGTACTGGGAACATCTGAAGCCTTAGTTCATCTTTTTTAAATTAGATGGGTAAAATAACTTTTAAACAAATTAAAAATAATAACAATATAATTAACATAATGGAATCAAAGCCTTAGTAAGGCCATGTCATGAGAACTAATCTTTCTAAGGACCTGAACAACATACTATAAGCACTGATACAAGAGGATCTGCTGGACTCTTGGATGAAGTTTTTAAATAGGACATGGTATCAGAAAGCCTACAGTTTCCTTCTTCCTAATAAAACCTCACTGAAAAAACTCTGGCCTTACATTGGAGTGGACCAATGAGAGGTCACTGTGGGTAAATGAACAAATAAAGGAATGTGTGCCTTCTTCAGTTCTTATTTTGGATCTACAGTATACAAGGAAGCAGAGCTCACATCGCTCCCACACATCTGAATGAAAAACATTTAGAGAGGTTGCATTGTCTGCACACCAGAAGAAGAGCTGAGTTGACAGTAGGAAAGGGACGGACGAGTCCTTTTCCCATCCCTCTGTCTATTTATGGGAGTCATTTCCCTTCAGGAAATGCTGAGCCCCTCTCCCAGGACCCTGTTGGGAATGACGCCTGCACTGGTTGACCCAGCCTTCCACATCCTCCTCCTGGCCTCAGCAGCTCTCCCCTCATGACCCCCATCAATCACTGGGAACTCAGCCTGCAAATGACAGTGCTTCTTATAGTCCTCAGTCTAGTGTGGAAATTCAAAGAGGAAAGGGGGGATAAAGATTCATAATGCAGCTAGAAAAGCCCCTGGCATGGAAAAGCTCCTTAATGTGAACAGAGGATGGTAGCAGGTAAGAAGGGCTAGAAATGACCACAACGTGGGCCAGGATTTTGTGGCTCATCTAGCCTCAGTTACCTGTCTGGGGGATGGCAGAGGCAAGAACAGGACTCAAGGCTCCTGTCATCCCATGTGGGACTCATTCACCTCCTCCATGCTCATTTCTCTTCCCCAGAAAAATGTATAGACTCATGTTTCTATAAGGGGGCTTCCCAGGTGGTGGTAGTGGTTTAGTTGCTAAGTTGTGTCCGACTCTTGTGACTGCATGGACTGTAGCCTGCCAGGCTCCTATCCATGGGATTCTCCAGGCAAATATACTACAGTGGGTTCCTTCTCTAGGGGATCTTCCCAACCCAGGAATCGAACCTGGAGTGGGGTGCCATTTCCTTCTCCAGGGGATATTCCTAACCGAGGAACCGAATCCTGCACTGCAGGCAGATTCTTTACCGACTGAGCTATAAGGGAAGCCCAAAATCCCAGGTGGTGCTACTGGTAAAGAACCAGCCTGCCAATGCAGGAGACTTAAGAGACATGGGTTCAGTCCCTGGGTCAGGAAGATCCCCTGGAGGAGGGCATGGCAACCCATTCTAGTATTCTTGCCTGGAGAATCCCATGGTTGAAGAGCCTGGTGGACTACAGTCCATGGGGTTGCAAAGAGTCAGACATGATTAAGCGATTTTAGCTCACACACATTTCTATAGAGAAGTTATGACAGGGGAATCAGGGTCTACTAATTACATACCCTTCTTTTCTTCTTTCTGGGGTTAGCCCTGGCCAAACCCCAAACTGAAATACTTCCCTCTGTCNACATCTGAATGAAAAACATTTAGAGAGGTTGCATTGTCTGCACACCAGAAGAAGAGCTGAGTTGACAGTAGGAAAGGGACGGACGAGTCCTTTTCCCATTCCTCTGTCTATTTATGGGAGTCATTTCCCTTCAGGAAATGCTGAGCCCCTCTCCCAGGACCCTGTTGGGAATGACGCCTGCACTGGTTGACCCAGCCTTCCACATCCTCCTCCTGGCCTCAGCAGCTCTCCCCTCATGACCCCCATCAATCACTGGGAACTCAGCCTGCAAATGACAGTGCTTCTTATAGTCCTCAGTCTAGTGTGGAAATTCAAAGAGGAAAGGGGGGATAAAGATTCATAATGCAGCTAGAAAAGCCCCTGGCATGGAAAAGCTCCTTAATGTGAACAGAGGATGGTAGCAGGTAAGAAGGGCTAGAAATGACCACAACGTGGGCCAGGATTTTGTGGCTCATCTAGCCTCAGTTACCTGTCTGGGGGATGGCAGAGGCAAGAACAGGACTCAAGGCTCCTGTCATCCCATGTGGGACTCATTCACCTCCTCCATGCTCATTTCTCTTCCCCAGAAAAATGTATAGACTCATGTTTCTATAAGGGGGCTTCCCAGGTGGTGGTAGTGGTTTAGTTGCTAAGTTGTGTCCGACTCTTGTGACTGCATGGACTGTAGCCTGCCAGGCTCCTATCCATGGGATTCTCCAGGCAAATATACTACAGTGGGTTCCTTCTCTAGGGGATCTTCCCAACCCAGGAATCGAACCTGGAGTGGGGTGCCATTTCCTTCTCCAGGGGATATTCCTAACCGAGGAACCGAATCCTGCACTGCAGGCAGATTCTTTACCGACTGAGCTATAAGGGAAGCCCAAAATCCCAGGTGGTGCTACTGGTAAAGAACCAGCCTGCCAATGCAGGAGACTTAAGAGACATGGGTTCAGTCCCTGGGTCAGGAAGATCCCCTGGAGGAGGGCATGGCAACCCATTCTAGTATTCTTGCCTGGAGAATCCCATGGTTGAAGAGCCTGGTGGACTACAGTCCATGGGGTTGCAAAGAGTCAGACATGATTAAGCGATTTTAGCTCACACACATTTCTATAGAGAAGTTATGACAGGGGAATCAGGGTCTACTAATTACATACCCTTCTTTTCTTCTTTCTGGGGTTAGCCCTGGCCAAACCCCAAACTGAAATACTTCCCTCTGTCCTCTGAATTTCTCTGGATACTTTTTTAATTTATCTATACTTGGTAACCCTAATAAATGTGCATAACCATGTGGTATCTTTCATGGTTGGCTCCAACTGTTATTTATATGTTTGATTTAGGATTTCAGGTAGCTATGTTTGACACCTCAGATTAAACTGCAACAATGAACGAACGACAACACTTATTGAACACTGACTATTTTCTAGGCAAGATTCCACACAGATTGCTTCACCCACCCTACAGTTGCCTCACACCCACTCTACAGTTGCCTTGCCTTCATAGATGTGGTAAGCAAGGCCTGGAGAGATGAACTTTCCCCAAGGCCACATGGATGCCAAATGAATCCAGGTTGTCAGATTCAAGTCCGGGTGCCTAATACCAAGTCAAGAGCTTTGGGGGCAGGTTACAGGCCTTCCCTTCCTGGATACAGACTAGCTACTCAGGGGATTGTTTTGATTGGGTTTTATTCGCCCCCTCCTCCTCTCCCAGCACACCCTGGCCCCAGGGCACCGCCTGGCCATCCTGTCCATTTCCAGAGGCAGCCCTTGGGCTGCCATTTTGGGATTTATTTTTCCCTCTGAAGGGTTTCCTCATGTTCATTTTAATCTGGCCTCACTGATACTGGGGCTTCCCTGGTGGCTCAGACAGTACAGAAATCACCTACAATGTGGGAGACCTGGGTTTTGATCCCTGGGTGGGGAAGATCTCCTGGAGGGCATGGCAACCCACTCCAGTATTCTTGCCTGGAGCATTCCATGGACAGAGGAGGCTGGCGGGATGCAGTCCATGCGGTCGCAAAGAGCTGGACACGACTGAGCGACTATCACTCATGCATTGATCAATAGTAGTACTGAGGTGGGGAGGAGGGCCCTTGGTGGGATCTGTCCTGTGTTGTGGCCCCTGGGTACCTGGCCGCTCACACCACACAAGAAGTAGCCACTTGGAGGGGATGCACAGAAGGCCATGCTTTGTTTCCTTCCGGCAGCCCTCCCGGCTCCAGCTGTGCTGCCCCAAACGCCTCACTCCCCACCTCCTCTCCCTCTCGCCTTGCCTTCCGGCCCTCCTCTTCCCGTCCTCCCCCCTCAGACCCTTTCCCACCCTCTTTTTGCTGGCTTCTGTTCTCTTTCTTTCCATGAGCAGAGAGTTTCCAGCCTGGCTCCCGGCCAGCACATTTGGACAAAAGGCAGCAATCTTGGAGGGAGACGTCATCTCCCATCCCCTTTGCTGGGGCCGGCACCGTGGCTCCCCGAGCCCAGAGAGGGAGCCGGGGGCTGGGACCGCTCCCATCCCACTCCCAGTTCTGGGAAGGAGCTTGAAAGATGGCGTATTGTGGGGGTTAAAAGCAAAGGGTTTGGAAGCACACAGCCCCAGATTCAAACTCCAGCTCTGCTGCTTGAGAGTCATGGGACTCGGGCCAGTTATTTCGCTCAGCCTTGGTTCTCTCTTCTGTAAAGTGACAGGAACAGCTCCTGCTTTGAAGGGCTTACCCAAGATGGCACCTGGAAAAGAGTGGGCACAGCGCGTGTCCTGTGAGAAGCTCAACACAGCTTCTGTTGTTATGAACGGAACTTAATCCTGCCAAATAATACAAGTAAAAATATAGGACTTTGTTATGATATTGATATTAATAATGACAATACTAATACAACCTCCTCAACTGATCTGCAGGGCTGCAGAAAGCGTTAGTCACTCAGTTGTGTCTGACTCTCCACGACCCCATGGACTGTAGTTCGCCAGGCTCCTCTGTCCATGGAATTCTCCAGGCAAGAATACTGGAGTGGGGAGCCATTCCCTTCTCCACGGGATCTTCCACAACCTAGGAATTGAACCCGGGTCTCCTGCATTGCAGGCAGTTTCTATACCATCTGAGTCGCCTGCAGACCCAGCCTCAATTGTTTCCAAGTGTGGTAAAGCTGTAAAACCTCTCAAACATACGTTACTGTTGAACAGTGTAATCTGCAAAAACTGGTTTTGAAATTGGAAAAGGAGCTGACCCCCTTCCCTATTCATTAAAGCCAGGGCTCAGCCTCGAAGCCAGAAGTGAAAGTTAGGAGGAACCCACCCCATTAGCATGGCCTGCTCGCCTGGACTCCGCTCCGCTCCCTCCATTTTCTGGCTCCCTGTAAGCTGAGGCTCCAGTTCTATTTGTTTACTATCTATGTGTGGTGTTTTGTACTCAGAAGTTGTATTACACAATGCCAGGGGGAATGTGCTCTGTTTTATTTAGCTAAGTTTTGAGATATGGGCAACTTTTATTTAAATAATCTGAGCCAGCATGGATGGGTTTGAAATTAATCCACAAGATCAATCAAGGAGCTGAGCACATGAGGTGCTGCTGGGAAATACACATGTGTAGGAATGGTCCCTGCCCTAGAGCTAGGGATAAAACATGCAAACCCAACCAACCAATGGCAATGAAAGATTACAACCTTTCAACACCAAAAGATTAGTTTAAAAGTCTAGGGGATGCCTGACAACATGTTTAACAAAAGCCACAATGTGAGAGGGGTTTAGGGACTAAATTCAAACCACAGTGGTAAATGTTATGAAAGAAATATAACTGGAGGAATTTAGAAGTGGGCAGGCAGTGAGAGTCAGAGGGGTCACAGACTGCTTCAGAGAAGACGTAGAATCTGGTGGCCCTCTGGACTAGTTGGAAGAGTCTTTCAGGTGAGGCAAGAGCATGAAGAATGGGGACAGTACGTCCCACCCTGGACATGAGACTGATGGTGTGACAGCCACTCTGGGACATGTGGAAACACGGAGAGGAGGATGGAAGGACTGGCAGATAGACTTGGAGACATTCTGGAGTCAGAAAGCGGAGGTACGGTTTGCTTCCCACAGAATATAAACAGGATACATGATAGAAGGGGCTTCCCAGGTGGCTCAGTGGTCAAGAAGCTGCCTGCCCATGTAGGAGGTGCGGGTTCAATCCCTGGGTGGGGAAGATCCCCTGGAGTAGGAAATGGCAACCTACTCCAGTACTCTTGCCTGGAGAATCCCATGGACAGGGCAGCCTAGAAGACTGCAGTCCACAGGGTCACACAGAGTCAGACACAACTGAGTGAGCAAGCATGCACATGATGGAAGATATAAACTGATATACTCGAGAGGAACATACAGGTCAAGCGGCCAGAGGCGGAGATCTAAGAGTCTGGTGAGAGAACAACCCTGGGCGGCGGTGGGTGGAGAAGAAGGGGATGCAGCCGAAGAACCAGTGAGCGTGGACAAGCTCTCCCCAGGGGGGAAGTGAAGCCCAAGAAGAGAGTGAGGAACGGAGGTGTGGGGGTGACTCTCTCTCGACTGAGGTCTTTACTATGTTTCTTCATCTGGGTCTTCCAACTGGACAGGGAGGTCTGATGGTGGAACACCTGCCTTGGGCTTCTTTTTATTCCTTCACAATTTCTATTTGGACCAGATCTTGGTGTACTGTGGGTGCGGCGTGAATGCTTGTTGAATGAGAAGAAAAGAAATCAGCAAAGGAGATCATCTCCAGAGACAATTAGCATAACCCAGATGGTGTGGTGTCTCAGGGGAGGAGGCATTATTCAAAATGCTTCACAAAAGAGCGGCTTGGGCCCCGGCCAATCACCAGGGCCTTATGTTGACTCTTTCATGGCTGGATCTAACTGGTCGTGGGGGGGGTCCCAAAACAGTGGGACACCAGGAGTGACTATTCAGAGAAGCATTTCAGCCTTTTGACAAGCGGTGCAGACATGTCACCATAGCAATGTTATATTGACCGTGACCTGGGTCAGGCAATTACGTTAGGAAGTCATCTTAGGAAGCTCAGAAACCGAGAGCAGTGAACTAGCTGTACAGTGGCGGCACAATCAGTCATGGGATGAAGCCTCCGCAGACAGTCGGGGATGGAGGCCAGATCTCAGGGATGTGAGGAGGAGCTCGAGGTCCTGCCCTGGGGTCTCAGGCAGGTGCTGTGTCTCCCCATCCTGAAAGCAGCCTTCTTCCTCTCTTGTCCTCCAGTCAGCAGGCGGCCTGAACCCGGGCTGTGTGTGTGTCTAGAAGCACTCTGACTCTTTTCCCTGTTACTCTTCCCTCTGTCCCAGGTCAAGGATCTCAGATTCCCTGAGTGCAGGTGAAAGGAGAGCCTGGAACAGGAACTTCTCTTGACCGCCTCTGCAGTGCCGGAATCGCCAAGTCTCATCACTTGGGGAAGCATCAAGGAGCCCCTCCTCTCTGATGTTTTTCTATCCTGTTAGACGCATCAGTTCAGCTGGTGGGTAAACAGAGCACTGGTCCCTATTTGATGTCCTGGGAGCTGTGTGTGTTTATTGATTGTCACAGACACAGACGATGAAAAGGACCAGATGGAAAGGGATGTCAGGCGGCCAGGGATTTGTATGTGGGGCTGGCTGACCACACGCTTCATTTCACATCTGAATGACTCCCACCTCCAGCTCAGAGCAGCGAGTGGAGAAATCCCCCTGGACCTGCAGCGAGCTGGAGCGATTGCCCTGGGAGAAGCCCAGCACCCCGGGCACGCTGCTGTGGTGGTCCGGGTCTTCCCAGCCGCCGCCCTGACCAAGTCTGTGCCTGAGAAGCTGGTCCCACTCCAGCCGCAGGGAAGCAGGTTCTACGTCTCAGGCTGCCCCAACGCTCCTGCCCAGTGACCGAATCAATGCTCTGTGGTTTCTCCCCCAGCTGACTTCTCTCCTGACAATGCAAGGCCAGTTTTAATCCTGATTTGTGGCACAATCTCCCACAAATACCTCTGCTCGGTCATCTGGGAGGTTGAGTCTGTATTTCCCAGGGACGTGAGGAGCACACATAAAATTATAGAATGTTCTGCTTTAATGGTTCCAATCTGTTGGGGAAAGGCAGCTGTATTTTCTTCCACAGTGAGCTGTGGGAGGTCGGGCAGTGGTACCCATCTTCTCTGACTCAGTTAGTGGGAAGGAGTTGACACGCAGCACTGAGTGAACCACTGGACCCCTCCTCCTTCCCTGCACTCAGGTCTCTACTCTATGGGGGAGTGAAGAAAAGCTGGGGTCGGGGGGGTGGCAGAGGGATGACACAAAATCATGTCCCTGGGTCGGTACACTTAGGCCTGCAGGAAGAATGGATGGGCATGTCCAGCCCTTTGCCAGCTGGCAGTTTGCCGGGATGCTCCCAGGACAGACTGGCTGGCTGTACAGCAATTAACAATTTATTTTTTTTTNGGAACAGCTCCTGCTTTGAAGGGCTTACCCAAGATGGCACCTGGAAAAGAGTGGGCACAGCGCGTGTCCTGTGAGAAGCTCAACACAGCTTCTGTTGTTATGAACGGAACTTAATCCTGCCAAATAATACAAGTAAAAATATAGGACTTTGTTATGATATTGATATTAATAATGACAATACTAATACAACCTCCTCAACTGATCTGCAGGGCTGCAGAAAGCGTTAGTCACTCAGTTGTGTCTGACTCTCCACGACCCCATGGACTGTAGTTCGCCAGGCTCCTCTGTCCATGGAATTCTCCAGGCAAGAATACTGGAGTGGGGAGCCATTCCCTTCTCCACGGGATCTTCCACAACCTAGGAATTGAACCCGGGTCTCCTGCATTGCAGGCAGTTTCTATACCATCTGAGTCGCCTGCAGACCCAGCCTCAATTGTTTCCAAGTGTGGTAAAGCTGTAAAACCTCTCAAACATACGTTACTGTTGAACAGTGTAATCTGCAAAAACTGATTTTGAAATTGGAAAAGGAGCTGACCCCCTTCCCTATTCATTAAAGCCAGGGCTCAGCCTCGAAGCCAGAAGTGAAAGTTAGGAGGAACCCACCCCATTAGCATGGCCTGCTCGCCTGGACTCCGCTCCGCTCCCTCCATTTTCTGGCTCCCTGTAAGCTGAGGCTCCAGTTCTATTTGTTTACTATCTATGTGTGGTGTTTTGTACTCAGAAGTTGTATTACACAATGCCAGGGGGAATGTGCTCTGTTTTATTTAGCTAAGTTTTGAGATATGGGCAACTTTTATTTAAATAATCTGAGCCAGCATGGATGGGTTTGAAATTAATCCACAAGATCAATCAAGGAGCTGAGCACATGAGGTGCTGCTGGGAAATACACATGTGTAGGAATGGTCCCTGCCCTAGAGCTAGGGATAAAACATGCAAACCCAACCAACCAATGGCAATGAAAGATTACAACCTTTCAACACCAAAAGATTAGTTTAAAAGTCTAGGGGATGCCTGACAACATGTTTAACAAAAGCCACAATGTGAGAGGGGTTTAGGGACTAAATTCAAACCACAGTGGTAAATGTTATGAAAGAAATATAACTGGAGGAATTTAGAAGTGGGCAGGCAGTGAGAGTCAGAGGGGTCACAGACTGCTTCAGAGAAGACGTAGAATCTGGTGGCCCTCTGGACTAGTTGGAAGAGTCTTTCAGGTGAGGCAAGAGCATGAAGAATGGGGACAGTACGTCCCACCCTGGACATGAGACTGATGGTGTGACAGCCACTCTGGGACATGTGGAAACACGGAGAGGAGGATGGAAGGACTGGCAGATAGACTTGGAGACATTCTGGAGTCAGAAAGCGGAGGTACGGTTTGCTTCCCACAGAATATAAACAGGATACATGATAGAAGGGGCTTCCCAGGTGGCTCAGTGGTCAAGAAGCTGCCTGCCCATGTAGGAGGTGCGGGTTCAATCCCTGGGTGGGGAAGATCCCCTGGAGTAGGAAATGGCAACCTACTCCAGTACTCTTGCCTGGAGAATCCCATGGACAGGGCAGCCTAGAAGACTGCAGTCCACAGGGTCACACAGAGTCAGACACAACTGAGTGAGCAAGCATGCACATGATGGAAGATATAAACTGATATACTCGAGAGGAACATACAGGTCAAGCGGCCAGAGGCGGAGATCTAAGAGTCTGGTGAGAGAACAACCCTGGGCGGCGGTGGGTGGAGAAGAAGGGGATGCAGCCGAAGAACCAGTGAGCGTGGACAAGCTCTCCCCAGGGGGGAAGTGAAGCCCAAGAAGAGAGTGAGGAACGGAGGTGTGGGGGTGACTCTCTCTCGACTGAGGTCTTTACTATGTTTCTTCATCTGGGTCTTCCAACTGGACAGGGAGGTCTGATGGTGGAACACCTGCCTTGGGCTTCTTTTTATTCCTTCACAATTTCTATTTGGACCAGATCTTGGTGTACTGTGGGTGCGGCGTGAATGCTTGTTGAATGAGAAGAAAAGAAATCAGCAAAGGAGATCATCTCCAGAGACAATTAGCATAACCCAGATGGTGTGGTGTCTCAGGGGAGGAGGCATTATTCAAAATGCTTCACAAAAGAGCGGCTTGGGCCCCGGCCAATCACCAGGGCCTTATGTTGACTCTTTCATGGCTGGATCTAACTGGTCGTGGGGGGGGTCCCAAAACAGTGGGACACCAGGAGTGACTATTCAGAGAAGCATTTCAGCCTTTTGACAAGCGGTGCAGACATGTCACCATAGCAATGTTATATTGACCGTGACCTGGGTCAGGCAATTACGTTAGGAAGTCATCTTAGGAAGCTCAGAAACCGAGAGCAGTGAACTAGCTGTACAGTGGCGGCACAATCAGTCATGGGATGAAGCCTCCGCAGACAGTCGGGGATGGAGGCCAGATCTCAGGGATGTGAGGAGGAGCTCGAGGTCCTGCCCTGGGGTCTCAGGCAGGTGCTGTGTCTCCCCATCCTGAAAGCAGCCTTCTTCCTCTCTTGTCCTCCAGTCAGCAGGCGGCCTGAACCCGGGCTGTGTGTGTGTCTAGAAGCACTCTGACTCTTTTCCCTGTTACTCTTCCCTCTGTCCCAGGTCAAGGATCTCAGATTCCCTGAGTGCAGGTGAAAGGAGAGCCTGGAACAGGAACTTCTCTTGACCGCCTCTGCAGTGCCGGAATCGCCAAGTCTCATCACTTGGGGAAGCATCAAGGAGCCCCTCCTCTCTGATGTTTTTCTATCCTGTTAGACGCATCAGTTCAGCTGGTGGGTAAACAGAGCACTGGTCCCTATTTGATGTCCTGGGAGCTGTGTGTGTTTATTGATTGTCACAGACACAGACGATGAAAAGGACCAGATGGAAAGGGATGTCAGGCGGCCAGGGATTTGTATGTGGGGCTGGCTGACCACACGCTTCATTTCACATCTGAATGACTCCCACCTCCAGCTCAGAGCAGCGAGTGGAGAAATCCCCCTGGACCTGCAGCGAGCTGGAGCGATTGCCCTGGGAGAAGCCCAGCACCCCGGGCACGCTGCTGTGGTGGTCCGGGTCTTCCCAGCCGCCGCCCTGACCAAGTCTGTGCCTGAGAAGCTGGTCCCACTCCAGCCGCAGGGAAGCAGGTTCTACGTCTCAGGCTGCCCCAACGCTCCTGCCCAGTGACCGAATCAATGCTCTGTGGTTTCTCCCCCAGCTGACTTCTCTCCTGACAATGCAAGGCCAGTTTTAATCCTGATTTGTGGCACAATCTCCCACAAATACCTCTGCTCGGTCATCTGGGAGGTTGAGTCTGTATTTCCCAGGGACGTGAGGAGCACACATAAAATTATAGAATGTTCTGCTTTAATGGTTCCAATCTGTTGGGGAAAGGCAGCTGTATTTTCTTCCACAGTGAGCTGTGGGAGGTCGGGCAGTGGTACCCATCTTCTCTGACTCAGTTAGTGGGAAGGAGTTGACACGCAGCACTGAGTGAACCACTGGACCCCTCCTCCTTCCCTGCACTCAGGTCTCTACTCTATGGGGGAGTGAAGAAAAGCTGGGGTCGGGGGGGTGGCAGAGGGATGACACAAAATCATGTCCCTGGGTCGGTACACTTAGGCCTGCAGGAAGAATGGATGGGCATGTCCAGCCCTTTGCCAGCTGGCAGTTTGCCGGGATGCTCCCAGGACAGACTGGCTGGCTGTACAGCAATTAACAATTTATTTTTTTTTGTTTGTTTGTTAATGGCAAATAGCAAGAAACAAGTAGAAAACAATATATACCAACCCAGTCAATGTGGTAGATCACATCCTTAGATATTACCAATTCTACTATAAGAATTATTTTTATATTTAAAATTTGATACTGTCTTTTTCCCTTTCAAGTAAATACTTTCACAAGTACTTTAAGAAAGAATGAAGAGAAGTGTGTTTAAATAAAACAAACAAACAATTTATCTTTAGTGTTCCTTTTTTACTTTCCAAGTGTCCCACTTTGTATATATAGTTACCCTATCTGTTGTACAAAGTGGATTTGCAGAGAACTTAGGGCTAAATCAAGTCCAACCCTTATGACAGACAGACAGGATTAAAAAGCAGAGACATCACTTTGCCAGCAAAGGTCCATATAGTCAAAGCGATGTTTTTTTTTTTTCAGTAGTCATGTATGGATGTGAAAGTTGGGCCATAAAGAACGCTGAGTACCAAAGAACTGATGCTTTTAAACTGTGATGCTGAAGAAGACTCTTGAGAGTCCCCTGGACTACAGGAGATCAAACCAGTCAATCCTAAAGGAAACTAACCCTGAATATTCATTGGAAGGACTGATGCTGAAGCTCCAATACTTTGGCCACCTGATGTGAAGAGCCAACCCACTGGTAAAGACCCTGATGCTGGGAAAGATTGAGGACAGGAGAAGGGGGTGGCAGAGGATGAGGTGGTTGGATGGCATCACTGACTCAGTGGACATGAATTTGAGCAAATTCCAGGAGACAGTGAAGGACAAGGGAGCCTGGTGTGCTGCAGTCCATGGAGTCACAAAGAATCAGACATGACTTAGTGACTGAACAATGACAACGTGATAGAGAATTGTTTCCCTGGGCTGGCTCTTATGTGTAACCCACTCTGCCTGTTCTAGGTTTCAGCCTACACAATTATGTGAACTCGTGGTTATATGAGATCAAGATTTTCAGAACACAAACCAATAGCAAGAGACAATATTGGGACAATTTGGTGGATGACGCGCTATAAGCCATGGAAAAATTCTTAGAAACTCTAGTTTCAATATGTTGCCTTGAAAATTTTAACAAAACTCAAAATAATAGATTGTCTCTATGAATGTACCACACAATTTCTAACTTAAATAGAAATTCATAGTAAATTCAGTGGGGAACGAGGGTGAGAGAGGTAATACTATTTTACAATTTTTGAAAAACTGAGTATCAAAATCTCACTTTATACATATACACAATGGAATATTACTCAGTCATAAAAAGGAATGCATTTGAGTCATTTCTAATGAGGCGGATGAACCTAGAGCCTATTATACACAGTGAAGTAAGTCATAAACAGAAAAATAAATATCATATACTAACACACATATATGGACTCTAGAAAGATGGTACCAAAGAATTTATCTGCAGGGCAGCAATGGAGAAACAGACATAGAGAACAGACCTATGGACATAGGGAGAGGGGAGGAGAGGGTGAGATGTATGGAGAGAGTAACATGGAAACTCATATTATCATATGTAAAATAGATAGCCAATGGGAATTTGCTGTATGTCTCAGGAAACTCAAACAGGGGCTCTGTATNAGAGAACAGACCTATGGACATAGGGAGAGGGGAGGAGAGGGTGAGATGTATGGAGAGAGTAACATGGAAACTCATATTATCATATGTAAAATAGATAGCCAATGGGAATTTGCTGTATGTCTCAGGAAACTCAAACAGGGGCTCTGTATCAACCTAGAGGGGTGAGATGGGGAGGGAGGTTCAAGAGGGAGGAGATACATGTATACCTATGGCTGATTCATGTGGATGTTTGATAGAAAACAACACAATTCTGTAAAGCAACTATCCTTCAATTAAAAAATAAATTGGGCTTCCCTGGTGGCTCAGCTGGTAAAGAATCCGCCTGTAATGCAGGAGACCTGGGTTTGATCCCTGGGTTGGGAAGATCCTCTGGAGAAGGGAAAGGCTATCCACTCCTGTATTCTGGCCAGGAGAATTCCATGGACTGAATAGTCCATGGGGTCGCAAAGAGTCGGACACAACTGAACAACTTTCACTTAAAAAATAAATTAATTAAAAAAAAAGAATCTCATTTCATTAAAATATCCATCACTGGGCACGGATATATTCAATATACATTTGGCTTTGAAATCTTTTAATTTAGCAATTCCACGTCTGGGAATTTATATACAGAAATATTGGAACAAGTGCTGAGGAGTATTTACAGTGGCTAAAATCAGAAGCAACTAATTACTCATCAATAGACAATGTGTTAAAGAAATAAAGTCAATTCATACAGAAGAAGACTAGGTAGCTGTTCGAAAGGAAAGGACTATGTTATGTCCCACATGGAATTAATTATTCTCACATAATAGTTATTCCACTTTTCTAACAAACAAACATAATATATTACATGTAAAGAAAAGAAGTCTAGGGGGATTTAATATACATACCAAACAGTGATCACCTCTAAGAAGGGAGTAAGTATGGGGAAATTTTTCACTGTGTTCTTTTTGTTGTTGTTCAGTTGCTATGTCATGTCCAACTCTTTGCAACCCCATGGCCAGCAGCTGTCCTTTTTATGTATTGCTTGGGGCCTCCCTGATGGCTCAGCTGGTAAACAATCCACCTGCAATGCAGGAGACCTGCATTCGATCCCTGGGTGGGGAGGATCCCCTGGAGAAGGAAATGGCAACCCACTTCAATATTCTTGCCTGGGAAATCCCACGGACAGAAGACCCTCGTAGGCTTTAGTCCATGGTGTCCCAAAGAGTCAGACACGACTGAGTGACCAGCACTTAAATGTTTTATAATAAGGATAGTTTTTATAGTTTACATATAAATACATACATGTGTATATAAAAGTAATCTTAAAGTTTTACTTCTTTAAAAAAAAAAAAATTTTGGCCACACCATGTGGCAGGTTGGATCCCAGTTCCCTGACCAGGGATCCAACCCGTGTCCCTGCATTGGAAGCACAGAGTCCCAATCAATGGACCCCCAGGGAAATCCTCAATCTGAAAGTTTTAAAGTACACTCCTAAAGAAAACAAAAAAGGAAATGTGTTTGCTGCTCTGCTTGAATTGGTCTGACAGCCCTCCTGATAAGATACGCAAGCTCTCACTGTGGTCCTGCCCTCCTCTCCTGCTGAAGCGAAGCATGTATCCTCAGGTTCCCCAATACAATACAGATCCTCTTCCCTAAGCTTGCTGCAAGGGTGACTCACCCCTTCCTTCTCTAAGGCTCAGGGAGGGGGCAGCACTGGGAGGGAACCATAACTTGACTGTTAGTAGTTCAGCCAGTTAGAAAACGGGGTCTCAGACTCATCCCTCTTTCAGCTGACCACAGGCCAAGGGTGAATGTGTCAAAGGGAAGCCAGTTCTGGGCTCCTGTTGGCAAAGGGCTCAACTTCTAGGGAAACTGAGCTGGGATTAATTTTTGCCCAAATCGGACAAAGATTTTAACACAAGGGTCAAGGATGCTCTGACTCTGGCTTCCCTTCTTTTGGGGCCAAATGTAGAGAACTGAGTCAAAGAACTGAGTCACTCACTCACTCCAGTTCCGGCACTGACTCGCCTCCCATCATTAAAGGGGCAGTTGTGTCTGAGTCCCTCAGCTGGGAGGCCAGTGCAGGGGTTTCTAAGAGCCCAGGTGCCTGTGGCAGCTGTCTGGTTCTGGCGGAGGAAGAAGGGACCACGCCTGGGACCCAGGAGACTGGGCATGACACAGGCCCAAGCAGGGGTCTCTGTCACTCTCAAGTAACTGTCAGACATTCCATGGACCCCTGGGAAGCAAAATAAAGGGGGCAGGTTCCAGAGAGTGTGGGGGAGGCTGAGTCAACTGTGCCCTCAGCCAAAGAAGCAACTGGTTGCAAGCTATACTTGAGGGTTTTGGGGAAAGCCATTGAGCCTCAAAATACTACTCCTATTATCCTATGATAGTTACTGAAATTCAGCTCTTAGAGATTCTTTCCTTTTGACTGAGACTAGGGAGTTGGTGATGGACAGGGAGGCCTGGCGTGCTGCAATTCATGGGGTCGCAAAGAGTCGGACACGANGCCTCAAAATACTACTCCTATTATCCTATGATAGTTACTGAAATTCAGCTCTTAGAGATTCTTTCCTTTTGACTGAGACTAGGGAGTTGGTGATGGACAGGGAGGCCTGGCGTGCTGCAATTCATGGGGTCGCAAAGAGTCGGACACGACTGAGCGACTGAACTGAACTGAATTTATGCATGTTAAATGGCAAGCTACTTCTCCCAGCTTCTCTCCAATCTAGAAGACAGAGGTCGGAGAACACATATACTTGAAGATCAGGAGGGAAGTAGAAAGAATCCACAGCTTAGAGGCTCAGAAATCAAGACAGATAGACCTATACGGGTCCCATGCAGAGAGAGAAAGGTACCAAGGCTTTTCAGTTTTGGTTAAGGTGAGGCACTGCATCCAATAGTATTAGACCAAGCAAACCTAACTGTAGAAGGCCTGTGATTATGTTTTTAGACTTTTTGTTAAAAAGTACTTTATACACATATACATAGTAGCCTTCTTACCTGTATCTGTTCAAGGTGGCTTTAGATCTTGATGGTGAAGGCTGACTAGCTAGCTGATTTCATTGTAAGCAACAGGCTTCCAAATTTTAAATTCTACAAGGTCTTTGCTTTTGGAATCTGTGATTTCAGTCCCCTCTGGTGACGAGCCCTCTAGGTAATGGCTAAAAACAACCTCGCTCAACCATGGAAGTACCTTAAAATCACCTGGGACCTTTTAAAAATACTGATACCCAGGGCCTGTTCTTAGAAATTTTTATTGATTTGGTCTGGAGCGGGGCCTGGGCACCAGTTGTTTAAAAAACATCTCCCCTCAGCATTTAAACGTGTATTCTAATGTGTGCCCTGAGTTTAAAATGCTAAGAATTGTGATGGGAGGGCAGATGGGGTAGATTATCATTACCCTGTCGTTAAATTACCTACTCAACTTAAGACTTCTACAGTGGGCAAGCAGTGCTTTAAACTTTGGCGGGCACGTTAAGAATGCGTTGACATAGATTCTGCAGATTCACCCTTCTGCAGAAACCAATAGGAAGGGCCTGGCCAGATGAGCGGCTGAGTGCAGAGCTACCCAGCTCACACCCCCTGTTCCTCTGCAACATTCCTTAGGTTTCAGTGAACAGTTTTCCTGCCCTCCCTGACCTCAGCAGAGTGGATCTCTGGTGTCTTGAGCCCCACCCTTTCCCCACCCCTAGGAGCAGCCTTAACACTAGGTCGGAGGGCACAAAGGTCTGGACAACTGGGGGAACCGGACTTACCCAGCTGACGGGGTCCTCAAATGCTCCTTTCACCGTTTCTCTTTGGTCAGGATTTCCGATGCCTCCCAACACTCTGCCTTACCAGGTTCCTTCTCCAGACCAGTCTCAGCCCACCTGCCTATGGGCTATACCGGGATTTTCCTGCTTCCCCCTTCATGGCTGGGCACTGGGATGCTGTACTTGCTACATTCATCAGAGTAGGTATCATCTCTTCCTCCATTGGGGAGCCCACAGCTCCTCCATAGGATTCCCTAGGCCCGCACTGCCCTACGTCGCCACTGCCCACAGGCCTGAGCTAGCTGCATTCGACCCCCCACAGAAATGCAGTATGTCCTCAAGTCATAACAGGAAGATGGTATAGGAAAAATGGTCATGTGGAGATTTATCTTCCCATCTTTTGTAACACTGACAGTGAAGGTTTTTTTTTTTTTTCCTCTGTTACTCTTTAGTCTTTACACAAACTTCCACATGACAAATTCCCAGTTGAGTTCAATTCCAGGAAAAAATTTGTCCTGAAAATGAATTTGTATGCTTTCTCTTGTCCAAAATCCCAAACTGTGCAATCCAGAGTATTTTTGTTTGTCTCTAAGCTGCCAGAGAATTCCGAGCCAAATTCATTGTCCAAGTGTTGTAATCTGCTAAATACAGGCCATTCAAAATCTCCATTCCCTCTGCTTTGCTCTGTTTTCTCCTGGGCACCTCTGCATTTAGTTCTCGTCTAAGTCATCTGACCGTCCCCACGTCTGCCACCAGGTCCCTTTATCTCTTTATCTCTTGGCTCCTTCCATCCACGTCACCACTGCCGTCACCCTGCGGGTCAGTAACCGCAGCTTGGGGGCTGCAAGGCCTCCGTCTCCTCCTCTCTGAGCCTCCACCCAGTAAGCAGAGTGAACTTTCTAGAATACAGAGTGATCTCCTGGCTCCTGCTTCAGGGAGATCCTTCTTCCCTCTGGGAATTACAACCCTGAATTCTCCCCACACTTGCCTCTTCCTCTCCCTCCCCCTTGGTGACACTGCACAGGCTGTTTCCTCAGCCTGAAACGACCCTCTCTGCTTTTGCTTTGTTGGTGAAGAGATTTTCAGGGCTCAACCTGGCCTTACCTACTCTGTGGGTGTCCCTGCTTTGGGGTGCCCGAGGACACAGCACTCATGGCGAGGCCAGATGCCAACTGGATTTAGTTTTTTGTTTGACTACCCAGCTAGGATGGTAAGCTCCTGGAAGGAAGGCAGATACCTTACGCCCTCAGCCTAGCGCTTAGAGTTGCTAAGTGAATGAATACACAACACAGGGAAAGGGAAAAGAAGGGAATGCGTTAGTCGCTCAGTCATGTCCGACTCTCTGTGACCCCACGGACTGTGGCCCACCAGGCTTCTCTGTCCATGGGATTCCCCAGGCCAGAATACTGGAATGGGTAGCCATTCCCTTTTCTCGGGGATCTTCCTGACCCAGGGAATAAATCCGGGTCACCCATATTGCAGGTAGATTCTTTACCATCTGAGCCACCAGGGAAGCAGGGTTCGAAGCTTCCAGAATGAAAGGACTGAAAGAAGGCCAGCCTTTTCACTGCCTTTCCTCAGAACAGTTACTCTCTGCCCTTGACTTCTTGTAGAATTCTGATAATTGTAGGCAGCTCACCCTAAAGACGCTTCTGCTTCACTCCTCCGGTGTGTTTGATACTTGATGACTGGCAAGCAGAAAGGAGATTGTTCTTTTCTCTTATGTAGTAACCACCGCAGGTGTAAGTTTAATAACAAAATTACTGTGGTGCCTATTACAACTCTGGGGCCATTCTTGCCCTGGGACATCTAGAACCTTGGAGAAGTCATAGTCCTCAAGTGTATCTCAACACCAGCTAAACGTCCCCCGGCTCCCTCCCCAGCTTGCTGTTTTAGTCGCTCGGGCCTGTCTGACTCTGACCGCATGGGCCGTGGCTCGCCAGGCTCCTCTGTCCGTGGGATTTCCCCAGCAAGAATACTGCAATGGTTTGCCATTTCCTTCTCCAGGGGGTCTTCCCCACCCAGGGATCGAACCCGAGTCTCCTGAATTGGCAGGTGGATTCCTTACCACTGAGCCATTGGGAAGCAGCTGGTTAAAAACACAGTGCCCTACCCCCTGCCCCAATCTCTGCCCCTGGAGGGCAACATCCAGATTCCGCACCGGATGCCCTCGGGGACAGGATTCCTCCGCTGAGGTCTGGCTCTCTGCTATGGTTTGAATCCAGTTCCCTATGACGACCCTTCTAAATATCCTTCTATCCTGTGTTAAGAGACTCCCCCTGGATTCCATCTGCTGCCAACCCCATCCTGAGGGGGAAAGCGGGAGAAATAAGATCTTACAATCATCTTCACCTTTCTGCTTTCTCAACACTGCACAAAGTCTGACCACAGTGGGGAGCGGGGAGAGGTCTGGCTGCTCAGCTTTTCCCGGTTCTTGCTAAACACACACAGACACATACACTCACGCCCCTGGGACTCAGCTCGGCCGAGGGAGGGCGGGGGCTCTGCCCGGTTTCTGCTGGTTTCCCGGGCGCGGGACCACGGCCTCGGAGCTCCCGGAAGGACGCCGGACACCACTTTGCTCTAGTCCCGCAGATCCGGCTGCAGCGCCTCTGTCCCCACGTCCGCACGCGGGAAACCCCGCCTTTGGTCTGCAGAGAGCCACTTCACCGCTCCGGGTCGAGGCAGCTCCGGTCGTAGTCTTTCTCCCCCGCCTAAAACCCCCTGCACCGCGCGTCCGCTCCTCGATCGCCCCTTCCCCGCGCGTCCCCTCCTCGGTCCCCCCGCGTCCCCTCCAGCGTCCCCNAGGTGCTGATGGGAGGAGGGAAGGGACGGAGTTCATTTTTCTTGAACTTCAATCCTGCTTTCTCCACCTAGAGCAGCCACAAGTTACAGCAGACCATCTTTTATCCCTGCCCTCCTCTTCTTCAACATCCTGTTGAAGAGTACGGGCTCTGGGACAGACGGCCAGATTCGGCTCTGGAGCCGGTTGCTTGGCCTCTCTAACTGGCAACCTCTTCAACTGTGCGCTGGAAATAGCAGGTGTACCCACCGCAGGGTATTGTGGGAATTAAAGCAGATCTTCAAGTAAAGGTTGTAGTACCAGGCCTGGCCCATGGGGGGCACTCTCCCTCAGCTCCTGCTTATTGTTGGTGGTGGTTCTGCGGCTAAGTGGTGTCCGATTTTTGGCGACCTCATGGACTGCAGCACGCTAGGCTTCTCTGTCCTCCACTTTCTCCTGGAGTTTGCTCAGACTCACGTCCATTGAGTCGGTGATGCCATCCAACCATCTCATCCTCTGTTGCCTCCTGCTGTCCTCAATCTTTCCCAGCAGCAGGATCTTTGCCAGTGAGCCGGCTCTTCGCATCAAGTGGCCGGTGTATTGGAGCTTCAACATCGGTCCTTCCAATGAATACTCAGGGTTGATTTCCTTTAGGATTGACTGGCTGGATCTCCTTGCAGGCCCAGGGACCCTCAAGAGTTGTCTCCAACACCACAGTTCAATTCTTCAGTGCTCAGCTTTCTTTATGGTCCAACTCTCACATATATTCAGGCCTTTGTTAGCAAGGTGATGTCTCTGCTTTTTAATACGCTGTCTAGGTTTGTCACAGCTTTCCTTCCAAGGAACATTTTTGATTTCATGGCTTCGGTCACCATCTGCAGTGATTTTGGAGCCCAAGAAAATAAAGTCTGCCACTGCTTCCTCTTTTTCCCCTTCTGTTTGCCATGAAGTGATGGGACCGGATGCCTGTTTGTTATTCTTTTCCTAATCTCTCATTTCTTTTCAGGAGCATAGTGGTACTCAGGAGTCAAGGAGGGAGGAGGGCAGCAGGCCGTGCTTCTTCTCCCCTGAGTTGAGTTTCCGCCTACCCCCACCCCTTATAGGTCCAGGGCCTTCAGCCCAGGCATGGCGATCAGCCCAGAGCCGACATCCCTTCAGTATAAGCCAAGTGAAGGAGAACCGTGGGATCTGGGGAGGGAGGCTAGTCTGAATAAGACAGGGCAAGAACCTGAGAAGCAGCCTTTGAACCTCTACTCTCCCCCAAATTGCTGAATGTCCACTTACCTTCCCTTGAGATGCTAAACACTTCCTGAGCAACATCTCTTCAGTCCCAGGCACTTCATCTCTGTCAGAGCACCTGATCCATTCCACGTTCCTGGGTAATTAAAGATCATCCCTACCATTTTCTGGGTAGAAAACCAAGTTCTAAGAGGTGATGTGACTTATTCGAGGTCACATGGGTCCCAGCCTTTTTGTCAAACCAGGTTGCCTGAGAGCAGGGGCTATCCCCAGTGTCAGTCACTCTGGAGGCGGGATTCTGGATAAGCATTTAACCCTCGTCCCACTCTGGAAGCCACAGGCATCTCTGACACCCCTCCCTAGAGATAACCCTGCTTGNACCGAGACAATGTATAATCAAAATTAAAAGTCACATTATGTCCATAGTTAAAGTACAAAGTGTTGCACCAATCCATTTTAGGGCTGGTAGATGCCATCATACGTAGAAGAGGCATCACATATGATTGCTGTCAAAAGTATTCACAGACTTGGAGAAAGTCTTTTTCTTGAAGTGGAGATGTCCACCACAGGAAGCCTTTCATAATGAAGAGAGACCCAGCAGTTAGACCAATTGTGGAATGCAGCGGGGTGAGCCCAGGACAGGAAGTGATTGTCTTGAGGATCAAACGGCACACTCAGGATTTTTGGAGTCAGTAGGCTCACATAGATTATCAGCCTATCTGAAAGGTACAAAGTCAGAGCATAGAAAGTAAAGACATAAAATGAAGTCACTTAGTTCTGGTCAGTGTGCCACCTCTTAACTCAAGTGTGATGTACCCACGAATCAATTCCTGGCACTTTGACAGCTGTGGAAGAAGAAAGAATTGCCTGCTAAGGGCCTTCCCAGAGGGGCTCGAGGGATGGGCCCCCAGATCCCAATGTTTTTATGAGGACCTCGATTCCTGGCTCAAATAGAGGCTTGCTTGACTCAGAGCCTGGGTCAGGAGTCGTCTCCCGGAGTTCTGTTAATGCCTGTTGAAAAGCTGAGAGCTGACTTACATAACTAGTTAATTCCAAGGCTTCAGGGTCTATATAACGATGTCTGTGCATAACAAAGGCCTTCCATAACTACATTCAAAGGGGGACAGTCCCTCCTTTTGGGGGGCAGTTCAAGCCCTCATTAAAGCTATGGGTAGGANTTGAGTTATGTCCGACTCTTTGTGACCCCATGGACTGTAGCCCACCAGGCTCCTCTGTCCATGGGATTCTCCAGGCAAGACCATTGGAATGGGTAGCCATTCCCTTCTCCTGGGGACCTTTCTGACCCAGAGATCAAACCTGGGTCTCCTGCACTGCAGGCAGATTCTTGACCATCTGAACCACCAGACAAGTCTAGTGGGTCACTGTGACCCATTCCTTTCCAACTTCTTGCCTGAAATGAACTTCTCTCTCAGTCCCAGTGGCCTGCCAGTGGCGTACTTGAAAGTCATACACAGTGTAGATGATAAATGAGAAGTTTGGTTGTTTTTTTAAAATTTCTATTATTTTATCTAGAGAGCTGGCATGGAGAGGGGAATTGTTTATCTGTGTCCTGGGCCGTTGTGACATTTGGATGAGGTTGAGCAAGGAAGGAGGCTGTCTTCGGGGCAGACAAAGTGCACAGCGTCACCTTGCCACACCCTTGGTGAGGATTCTCCTTATCCCTCGACCTGAGCCTGCGGAGCCATCTGGGCTGGCAGCCAGGCTTCCTCTCCTGCAGGCATCCTACTCCTTGCCTCCCCAGGAAGCTGTCTCCCGCCTGCTGATCTGGGCTCTCATCCCATTCATGGCCCTTTCTCCCCAGCCTGGAGACAGCTGGATGCGAGCTCCTGCCCGGCCCACCACAACCCCTGGCTGCCTCCCTCTGAGGAAATAAAACCAAGTCAAGCATCCCACCCAAACCTCAGACCCAGGCTTGGTTTGTTCTCAGTCCGGAATCAAATGTCGTCCAGGAGGTATGGGATGGGAGGGGAAGTATGGGGTTGAGGAAGTGGAGGCCACCCAGGGCAAGGGGTGAGAGGAGCCCGGACCGAGGACCCTGGGCCTCCTAGATCACCCCCTGGCTTCGAGGGACCTGTCTCTTTGGTGCCCCCCCCCCCAACGCCCCTGGTTCATGCTCTCCTGTTCTCTATTTCTTGTACTAGGGCTGGGAGATTGGAAGCTGTGGGGACCCTGTAGGGGGCGCTGTGGAGTAAGTGGCATTTGTTTATCACTCCCTGGTGGCTCAGACAGTAAAGAATCTGCCTGCAAAGCAGGAGACCTGGGTTCCATCCCTGGGTCAGGAAGATCCCTGGAGAAGGGAGTAGCTACCCACTCCAGTATTCTTGCTTGGAGAATCCCATGGATAAAGGAGCCTGGCAAGCTTACAGTCCATGGGGTTGTACAGAGTCAAACACGACAGAAGCAACTAACACACACACACACACACACACACACACACACACACACACACACAGAGGGACCATGGACATTTGTCAGGATACCCCTGGAAATCTCAAAGAATCACCAAATCGGCAAATATCATGATACTCTGTCATTTCTGCATAAGCACCATCTGTTTTACTCCTATGCCGCTAGCTTACTTTGAAGGGTCATTTTTTTTTTTTCCACAAAGAGTTAAAGCGTTCCTAACTTTACAAGGATGAATGTGTCTTTGACAAAAAGCAGAGAACCGAGCCACAGAGGGCCTGCACCTCTCACCGCCAGGCAGTCTCCAGTATCACACTTGTGATGCCCAGTACCCTCTGTGCTTTCTGCCCATCTCTGTTCCTTTTGGAAGACCCAGACTTCCGGGAAAGGAACAAGAGGATGGCAATTGAGATCCTCTTTTAAAAAGAGGCACGGTTTTCTGTGTTTAAGCAGGTCCTGGTCTTCCTGGGCACTGTGATTCCAGAACATAGTAGGGTAGTCGGACCCACTCTGGATCGTACTTAAGACACAAGGCTTCGCATCTATTTCCTGGCCAACTAGATGATCTCTGACATGAGGGAGAGTAGAGAATCCCCCTCAAACACTTTTGTCACAAGACATTAGGATCTGGGTGCATACCTCTGGGATTAAAGCCTGCCAGCTCATCTTTCCTGCTAACACCCACCCAGGCACTGATCTCAGCCTTCAGACCTCCAAATGGTGATAAGTCACTGTGCTGCCTCTTGGAGGCCACACTTTAGAGGCACACATTTCTGGAAGGCTCTGAAATCTGATCCACTCCCTGTATCTCTCAGGTCAAATAAGATTAAAATCAAAATACCAGACAGAGATACAAAACTGAATCAGCTCTTTGCGTGTGTGCTAAGTTGCTTCAGCTGTATCCGACTCTTTGAGACCCCCATGGACTGTAGCCCACCAGGCTCATCTGTCCATGGGATTCTCCAGGCAAGAATGATGCAGTGGTTGGCCATTTTCTACTCCAGGGGATCTTCCCCACCCAGGGATCAAACCCAAGTCTCTTAAGTCTCCTGCATTGGTGGTGGGTTTTTACCACTAGCAAAGCCAGAGACACAACATTGTAAAATAAAAGGCAAGTCAGGAGACTTAAAAAAATTTTTTTATATGGATCATCTTTTAAAGCCTTTATTGAATTTGGTCCCTGACCAGGGGTTTAACCCACACCTCATGCATTGGAAGTTGAAGTGTTAACCACTGGACTGCCAGCTAAGTCCCCAAGCCCAGTGACTTCTGACTACCATGGAGAGCAGTGCGACCTTGAGCAAGGTGACTTCTGTCTGTGGGTCTCAGGTTCCTGGGGAGATGGGGCCACATGGCCCTCAGGTCTCTCCCAGCCCCCACCCCCTCAGGTGGGCAGGAAGAGCACAAAGCAGCTGTCTGTTTTCATCCTCATCTGGTTCTGTCCTGGGTGACTGGACAGGTGCCAGGGAGCGCCGAGGCTTCCCGTAGATCACCTAGGAGGTGGGTTCTAACAGCAGCCTCATTTATCAGTGAAGCCACTGCTGAGAAGAGCCAGGTACCTTGCCCAGGGCTCCCAGGAATGAGCGCCAGAGCCCAGCGGTGTGACCCCAGACAACCCCTGCCTGCCTTTGCTGTCAGGAGCTGCTGTTCTCATCCGCCCAGCGTGCAGATGATGAAGTTACAGGTTACAGGAGGATGAGGTTACAGGAGCAGAGCTGCAGGCAGCGTGGCGGGCATGCGGGCAGAGCTGGAAGGGGTCTCACAGCCCCTCAGGTGGAGGGAGGGGAACTGCCCAGACCACTGGACCTCTTGGCATCAGCCAAGAGACAGCACTTGCATCAGAGGAGGACTGCAGAACCATCCAGGAAACCAGAAGGTGGGAACCAGGGGAGGAGAAATTTCCTGAGGATAATGGAGCCAATTCAGCTAAAGAGAAGACAAGAGATGGGGAAGGGGGCAGAGGGGCCGACGTGAGGGAGGAAGTGATGGAAAACCAGCACTTGGAGGGGCCTCCTCCCTGAGTGTCCTTCTCCAGCATGATTTCTGATATTTCTCCTCTACTGGCTTAGGGAGTAGATGGATGTGGGTGGCCCAGAGCCAGTTTTTTCATGCCAGAGTCCAACTCTCTGAGGAGCTCATTGCAGGCTGGGGGCACCAAGCGGGACCCATGAGTAGGGTGGAGTCGGTGGCACCTCAAACTTTTTCTTTCCCTGATACTCCCCTTAGGCTTGTGAAGGGGAAAAAAAGCAGATTCTACTCTTTCCCAAAGGCATCCTCATGCAGGGAGACTGGGAAGGGGCCCTGGAATCTGCAGTTTTACAGGTACCCCATGGGTTTTTGGTGGAGGTGGCTCCCATCCCCACTGCAGACACACTGGTGAAGACCTGCTCAAGGTGGGGATGAAGTCTGGGCTGCAGCAGGCACGGGGGGTATCCGTTCCCCATATTTGTTCTGAAGAAAGTGAGCATGTGTGATGGGGTGGGGGGACGAGCAGGATGCTGAAAAGGTCTCAGCAGAGAACTGTCCTCCTCAAGAAACTAAGCCTAGTGGTCCTTGCCTAGGACAACTTCGCTCCCCCAGGGGACATCTGGCACATTTTGAAGACATTTTATTGTCACAGTTGGGAAAGGAGAGACTTTTTGGTATTGAGTGGGTCAAGGCCAGAGGTGCTGTTGAACATCCTGGAACAGCTTCTCTTGCCCCTCCCCTAACGCACAACAAAGAATTATCCTGCCCCAAAGAGCAGAGGTTAAAAACCCTAGAGCCATCCAGGTCACCATCCCCAACCCCTCTCCAGGATCTTGAATAAAAACTTGCACTGCGTCACATCTGCTAAGGAACAACGTGACGTGGGAGATGCTACAATCACAGTCATTTGGCTCAAGTGAAAAAAATCACCACAGCCAGGTGCATCTCTGTCTCCCTCCCATTCTTTTCCAGCTTGTGCCGCAAGCCAGCAGACGCTTTGGATGCACTTCACAAGCGATTGGTGCCACCTAGTGTTACTAGAGTTAATACCAGCAGGATTATTTCCAAGAGCAGGAAACTGTTGGTTATTAAGGGGTTTACCGCTTACCGCTGTGACGCTTCTATGGAAATAAATGAAGACCACCCAAATGAGAACAAGTAAAGGCTATTTATTAGAACTTTCAAACAGCAAGAGAGGCAGAGACTCCAGTACAAGTGGAGAATCAAATGCTAGTGCTAAAGGTTTAGAGAGAGAAAAGAAAAGATGTCAGGTGCCCTGAGTTCAAGGTTGTTGGCTTTGGGAGGCTGGAAGCCGGGGCATCTCATGTGCCTGGGTTTGGAGAGGTTATTTGGCTTTCTATGATTGGTTCTGAGTTGGCAGTGGGGGAAAAAATTAGAGAAGCTGCAGTCATTGACTTGGAGAAGGCAATGGCACCCCACTCCAGTACTCTTGCCTGGAAAATCCGATAGACAGGGAAGCCTGGTAAGCCGTATTCCATGGAGTCTCGAAGAGTCGGACACGACTGAGTGACTTCACTTTCACTTTTCACTTTCATGCATCGGAGAAGGAAATGGCAACCCACTCCAGTGTTCTTGCCTGGAGAATCCCAAGGATGGGGGAGCCCGGTGGGCTGCCGTCTATGGGGCTGCACAGAGTCGGACACGACTGAAGCGACTTAGCAGCAGCCGCAGCAGCAGTCACTAACTAAGTTCTGGGTATTCTGGGCCCATTGCTGTAGAGGCTGTGGATCAGTGTTCTGTTGTCATATATGGTCCAGCCAGTGTCTGTTTGTATATCCAGCCTCTTAATTCATTAGCCATTCTAAATACAGTAGTCCTGCTATTACTAACCACGAAACATTACATAGAGTTATCCATGTGAGAAGCAGCTTGACTGCAAATCAACATCTGTGATTTTCAAAGCCTGCCCATTCAATTTTTGATTTAGGGTTCATATCTGATGTAACTGTTTGATTTTGTGGTCCATGATGTCTTACTGTTTCCAACATTGCTCTCCCAGCTGAAATCCACATGGGCCTCAGGGACCCCTCAACTGTGCCTGTGTGGGTGACTGTAATTCCTTGAAATGCAGCACCTCTACTTCCATCACCGCTGCCGTCGCCTCCATCCACTACTACCTCAGCTCCATCACCACCACAAGATCGATGGCTCTCCAACTGTGTTCCCAGGCCCAGAGGTGGCAGCAGACCAGAACTCGTTAGAACTGCAGATTCTCAGGCTCCACACCAACCTACAGGATCAGACACTGGGGACAGGGCCAGCCCTCAGGGGGTTCTGATGGATGCTAAAGTTAGAGAGCCTCTGGTTCAGGGGAATTTCTAGGATGCCACAAGGGGCTCAAGTCAGATCTTCCATGATGTTGCCTCTGAATCTGTGAAGCAGAACAACTTGTGTTTATCTAGATAATATAAACAACAATACTTGCTAACATTTAGTGACACCTGGTGTTACGCACATCACATACAGTTTTGGCTTTCAAAAGTCTGAGAGGCAGGATCTGTTTATACCTCCATCTGACAAGTGAGGGATAGAGGCTCCAAAAGGCGAGGGGACTTGTCCCTAACGTTATGCAGTTTACACAGAACTGAAATCAGGCTTTCCTGGTTCCAGAATTTTGCTCTTAACTACTGTTAAAGACACCAGCTGCCAGACTCCCCTGGTGGCCCACTGGTTAAGACTCCATGCTTCCAGTGTAGGAGGCATGGTTCTATCTCTGGTCTGGGAACTAGGGTCCCGTATGCTACATGGAGAGGCCAAGAAAGAAAGAAATAATCAAACAAAAAAGATGCTAACTGCCACATGGATGGAAGTCTAAAGAATGTGTATAGTTTTAGAGTCCCCGCCCCAATTTGCCTGAAGTCAAACAGAGGCCCAGACAGACCATCTGAGGTCACCTCTTTTATTTTGGGGGGAAGATAAAAGATTTATTTATCCTTCCGCCAAACTAATTTCCACCTACAGTCATTTTTTAATGTAAAAAGCAATGAGTCAACTGAAGAAAGGGCTGAGGCCTTGGCTAGGCCATGGTGACACTGGGACACGCGACTGGGAACCTGGGCCTGCGGGGATGAGCGGCACTGGACCCGGTCAGGGAAGCGTCTCCAGGAAGGCTCTGCAGCGCCACGCCCTCTGCTGGTAGACAGTCTCAAGGACAGTGTAGTTGCCATAACAGGAATCTTCAATAATGAGTTGTTTGGGGGATCATAGCTCCCAGGTCAATTCAGTTCAGTCACTTAGTCGTGTCCAATTCTTTGCGACCCCATGGACTGCAGCACACCAGCTTCCCTGCCCATCACCAACTCCCAGAGCTTGCTCAAACTCATGTCCATTGAGTCGGTGATGCCATCCAACCATCTCGTCGTCCGTCATCCCCTTCTCCTCCCGCCTTCTATCTTTCCTAGCATCAGGGTCTTCTCCAGTGAGTCAGTTCTTTGTATCAGATGGCCAAAGTGCTGGAGTTTCAGCATCAGCATCAGTCCTTCCAATAAATATTCAGGACTGATTCCCTTTAGGATAGACTGGTTGGATCTCCTTGCAGTCCAGGGGACTCTCAAGAGTCTTCTCCAGCTCAAAAGCATCAGTTCTTTGGTGCTCAGCCTTCCTTATGGACCAACTCTCACATCCATACTTGACTAATGAGAAAACCATAGTTCTGATTAGATGGACCTTTGCTGGCAAAATAATGTCTCTGTTTTTAATATGCTGTCTAGGTTGGTCATAGCTTTTCTTCCAAGGAGCAAGTGTCTTAATTTCACGGCTGCAGTCACCATCTGCAGTGATTTTGGAGCCCCCCGAAATAAAGTCTCTCACTGTTTCCATTGTTTCCCCACCTATTTGCTACGGAGTAATGGGACCAGATGCCATGATCTTAGTTTTCTGAATGTTGAGTTTTACTTTTCCACTCTCCTCTTTCACTTTCATCAAGAGGCTCTTTAGTTTCTCTTTGCTTTCTGCCTTAAGCTTGTATCATCTGCATATCTGAGGTTATTGATGTTTCTCCCGGCAATCTTGATTCCAGCTTATGCTTTATCCACCCTGGCATTTCATATGCTGTACTCTGCATATAAATTAAACAAGCAGAGTGACAATATACAGCCTTGATGCACTCCTTTCCCAATTTGGAACCAGTCTGTTGTTCCATGTCTGGTTCTAACTGTTGCTTCCTTACCTGCATACAGGTTTCTCAGGAGGCAGGTCAGGTGGTCTGGTATTCCAGCCTCTTTAAGAATTTTCCACAGTTTGTTGTGATCCACACAATCAAAAGCTCTAGCGTAGTCAATGAAGCAGAAGTAGATGATTTTCTGGAGTTCTCTTGCCTTTTCTATAATACTATGGATGTTGGCAATTTGATCTCTGGTTCCTCTGCCCTTTCTAAATCCAGCTTGAACATCTGGAAGTTCTCAGTTCACATATTGTTGAAGCCTACCTAGCTTGGAGGATTTTGAGCATGACCTTGCTAGGATGTGAAATGAGCGTAATTGTGGGGTGCTTTGAACATTCTTTCGCATTGCCTTTCTTTGGGATTGGAATGAAACCTGACCTTTTCCAGTCCTGTGGCCACTGCTGAGTTTTCCAAATTTTCTGGCATATTGAATCCAGCACTTTAACAGCATCATCTTTTAGGATTTGCAGTATTTCAGCTAGGATTTCATCACCTCCATTAACTTTATTTGTAATGATGCTTCCTAAGGCCCATTTGACTTCACGCTCCAGGATGTCTGGCTCTAGGTGAGTGATCACACCATCGTGGTTATCTGGGTCATTAAAATCTTTTGTATAGTTCTTCTGTGTATGCTTGCCACCTCTTTTTAATATCCTCTGCTTCTGATAGGTCCATACTGTTTCTGTCCTTTATTGTGCCCATCTTTGCATGAAATGTTCCTTTGATACCTCTAATTTTCTTGAAAATATATCTAGTCTTTCCCATTCTATTGTTTTCCTCTATTTATTTGTATTGATCGCTAAGGAAGGCTTTTTTACCTCTCCTTGCTATTATTCTTTGGACCTCTGCATTCAGATGGATATATTTTTCCTTTTCCCCTTTGCCTTTTGCTTCTCTTCTTTTGTCAATTATTTGTAAGACCTTCTCAGATAATCATTTTGCCTTTCTGTATTTCTTTTTCTTGGGGATGGTTTTGATCACTGGCTCCTGTACAATGTTATAAACCTCCACCCATAGTTTCTCAGGCACTGTCTATCAGATCTAATCCCTTGAATCTATTTGTCACTTCCAGTGTATAATCCTAAGGGATTTGGTTTAGGTCATACCTGAATGGTCTAGTGGTTTTCCCTACTTTCTTCAATTTAAGTCTGAATTTTGCAACAAGGAATTCATGATCTGAGCCACAGTCAACTCCTGGTCTTGTTTTTGCTGACTGTATAGAGCTTCTCCATCTTCAGCTGCAAAGAATATAATCAGTCTGATTTCAGTGTTGACCATCTGGTGATGTCCATGTGTAGTGTCGTCTCTTGTGTTGTTGGAAGGTGTTTGCTATGACCAGTGGATTCTCTTGGCAAAACACTTATTAGCCTTTGCCCCGTTTCATTTTGAACTGTGACGCTTGGAGGGTATAGTTAATGGCTGGCCATACCTAAAACCAGCGGAGTTAGGTATGACTTCTGTCTTGGGAACTTCAAAAGGGTCTGCACATCTTGAGAAATGGGAGTTGGATTGTTAGCCTGCGCTGCAGGAGTCACCAAGTTTTCCTGCAATCCTTAGGCTGTGAGTGGCAGCAGCAGGCATGGGCCATGTCTCCAGGGCCTTTCCACTTGTGAGTCCCTGGCAGACTTCTCTGGAAGGCTGTCACCCATGTAGAGATAAAGGGTCGTGAATGTAGAGGTGACTGTGGTACCCCAGCGCAGTCAGCCTCCAAGCCCCAAACAGCAGAGCAGATGCCCACTGGCCTTCCCTGGCTGTCCTGACTGATTTCCAAGCTCTGCTCTGCTCCTCATTGCTTTCTAGAGCTATCTGGCCTTCTCTGGTTCTTCACAGTTAAAAGAAACTCCCCCAGAACCTCACACCAAACACCTTTCTATTTGGGAGCTTAATTCGTTTTGTGGCTGAACATCCTCCCACCAGTACCACCCTCCCCTCTTCTCCCAAGTACCTGCCATCCTGGGGGGTTCTCCTCATTTCCCAAAGCTTGGCTGTGTGCACCAGTGCCAAACAGAAATATGGAGACAGAGTTATGGAGGAGAAGGAAAGAGCAGCTTTATTCGTTTGCCAGACAAAGGGGGAACACAGTAGGCTAGCGCCTCAAGAACTGTGCCCCCCTCCCTGGTAAAGAGGGAGGGGTTATATAGTCTGGCAAGGTACCTGAGAAGGATCAAGATGGTAACAGTCTTGCATTCTTCTGCAGAGTTTGAAAAGGGTGAGGTTGCTGACAAGGTTAGGGTGTGCAGCGGCTTAGATGGTTCAGTTCAGTTCAGTCGTTCAGTCGTGTCCGACTCTTTGTGACCCCATGAATAGCAGCAAACCAGGCCTCCCTGTTCATCACCATCTCCCGAGTCCATGATGCCATCCAGCCATCTCATCCTCGGTCGTCCCCTTCTCCTCCTGCCCCCAATCCCTCCCAGAGGGAGTCTTTTCAGAGTCTTTTCCAATGAGTCAACTTTTCTCATGAGGTGGCCAAAGTACTGGAG
>SJYV01009011.1:609275-679053 GCA_006410875.1 Neotragus pygmaeus | reverse complement strand
GGGGGACAAACCTTCACTCCAGGGGAAGGGCTTGAAGCCTGGCTTTGAGTCAGTCTGGTTGTCACTGGCTCCTGTGTGGTTTAACTGACCCGTGTCACCCCTCTAGGACTCGATCGTCCTTGTTTCCTCATCTGTAAAGTGAAGGGTTACACTAGATGGATCCAGCTCAAAAGTGCTGTGATTTTGTCGTGTCCTTTTCTTACTTCCCTGAAAAACTCCTGTAGATTAGACGAAATTGAAAGAGGGGCACCGTCTCACACTTGCAGTTCATAACTGACCTTCCATGAGGCTGGTTCTTTCTAGAACGCCAACGTGAAGGAAGTCATCCCAGGACACGAGTTTGCTCCAATTTTCTCCTAAACAGGAGATCCAAAAGCAACGATAGCTCTGAAGGTTTCTCTCTGAAAGATGTGAGCATTTTCTAAAACTCTGAAAGGGCTGTAATGATTGATCAGATAAACTGACTATCTGAAGTACGCAGGCCCCTGTGATCTGTGTGATTTGCACGCTGACACTCCCTGTGTGTGTGTGCTTTTTCTGCAACATGGGAGTGACTAGAATGCTGAAAAATAAATTTAGTTTGGCAAACATGTATCAAGCAACTGCTATATGTCAACACCCACCCCCCAAAGGGATGCAAGCTTGACAGATGTGGTCTCTGGCTCGGGGACCTTACCATCCAGGGCAGGAGGCAGACAGGGACCACAAAAAGATTAAAGTCAAGTTGGAACTGGATCAGTGCTAGCACAGAGATAGAGAGAAAGCAGCAGGTGAGATCTGAGGAAGTGGAGGTGAGTTCAGAAGAGAGGGCACAGGGAAGGAGGGGAAGGAACATCTGTCTTGGAAAGTCTCATGGTTATTAGGAGGGGAGGCCGATGGCATTGAATCCAGGTCTTTAAGATGGAGATGGATTTCAGCAAGCATGGATGGGAAGGGAGGAGAGGGTATTCCAGTTAGAGGGAAGAGCTTGTGTGGAGACCCAGAGACTTGCACCTGCAGGGGGGGCTGACCCAGGGCTTCCTGGTGGCTCAGTGGTAAAGGATCTGCCTGCCAATGCAGGAGACGCAGGTTTGATCCCTGGGTCAGGAAGATCCCCTAGAGAAGGGAAGAGCGATGCACTCCAGTATTCTTGCCTGGCAAATCCCATGGACAGAGGAGCCTGGCAGGCTAGAGTCCATGGGGTCGCCAAAAGAATCGGACACAACTGAGCGCCTAAACAACTACAACAACTTTAAGATGGAGATGATTTCGACAAGTGTGGATGGGAGGGGAGGAGAGGGTATTCCTGGTAGAGGGAACAGCTTGTGCAGGACCCAGAGACTTGCACCTGCAGGGTGGGGCTGACCCACCTGCTGTGAGTGGGACATAGTCTGTGTGAGGCAGGGGGCAGTGGGAGTGAGAGTTAGCTGTAAAGCCAGGTTGGGTCCAAGTCATGAGACTCTAAATGCCAGGCTAGGAAGTGGGATATTCTGTGGCAGTCAGGAGCCAGGGAAAGTGTTGGAGCAAAGGCACTATTGGATCAGAGCTGAAATTCACAAAGATACATCGACCCTCTGAGTGAGGGTGGATGGGAGCAGGGAGAGTCTAGCATCTGGGCGACCAGGCAGAAGGTTATGGCTCTAGTTGAGGGAAAAGGATATTAGGTCCAGGACCATGGCCATGGGGAGGGAAGAGAAGGGCTGGACTTAAGATTCACTGAGGAGCCAGAGCCACAGGACCTGGTAACCAATTCAGCACCAGAGTCAGGGAGAGGGAAGAGCCAAACGTACTTGAGAGTCCAATATCAAGGAAGTTGATCATAAATCACTGAATTTCCACCATTCTAAAGACAGTGTCAGTCTTGAAATGCACCATCAATTTAATAACAGCTTTTTGGGCAAAAGGAAAAGCAAGAAATAGCTAACCAAAAAGTACATACTTCCCTGGTGGTCCAGCAGTTAAGAATCTGCTTTCCAGTGCAGGGGGCATAGGTTCAATCCCTGATCAGGGAACTAAGATCCCACGTGCTACAGGGCAACTAAGCCCGAGAGCTGGAACTATGGAAGCTCAAGCACTGCCATGAGGACCCAGCACAGCTGGAAAAAAGTGTACACGCTAAATGTCCTTCATATCCTGGTTTCAGAAATGTTAACTCTCAGTTCACTTCAGTTCAGTTTGGTCGCTCAGTCGTGTCCGACTCTTTTTGTGTCCCTGTGAATCGCAACACGCCAGACCTCCCTGTCCATGAACTCCCAGAGTTCACCCAGACTCGCGTCCATCGAGTCAGTGATGCCATCCAGCCATCTCATCCTCTGTNTTCTCTAGTTGCAGCTCTCAGGCTTAGTTGCCTTGCAGCATGTGGGATCTTAGTTCCCTGACCAGGGATCGAACTCATGTCCCCTAAACTGCAGGACAGATTCTTAACCACAGGACCACAAGGGAAGTTCTGATGCTGATCATTTTATTTTGTGTTTTCTATTTACTCTGTTTTTTCCTTTCTGCATTCATACCCCACCTCCCACCTGTTATCAAAGGAACCAAGTATCTGCACCACACTGTCCCTGCCTAATGTGTATTATTTCCTTTTCTAACATTTTTTTCTACTCATCCATATTTAAACATATTATCTGTCAATGTCCAGAAGGAATGTCTCTTACACCTTCCCCTTAAACAGAAAAAAAACTGAGTATTCTTGCTTACTTCTACCCCCTCCCTACCCTTCCTTATCCTTCTACCCTACCCTCCCTTCCCCTACCCTTCTCCTGTCTCTTCCCACATTTATACCCTCTGGAATTCTAATGCTAGATCGCCATTGTTTTTAACAATTAAAGATTATTTGTCTTCCACTCTAAATGTCACTAGCTTTCTACCCACCATTGCATCTTTCATCCCAACGTCATCGTCACCTCACTTTTCATTTCCCAATTAATGTTTTCAGATGGATTATGAAAAGCACTCTTTCCAGATCCTTGCCTAACTGAAAATAGCTTTACCTTCTAGGGCATTTTACGCAAGGTATGTCATTCTGCCTTTATTTTCTTCTGGGACTTGGAATACGTGACTCTGTGTATTCTTCTATCCAGGTGGTCCATCCGTGTTATTTCACAGAGACTCGGTTTCTCTCCTGATCTTTTGTTCTTTCTGAAAGGGTTTATGATATTTTTCTCTTATCCTTGGTGTTAAGAAAATTTTTATGCTTGTCTAGAGTTTTAAGCCTCCTTCATTCAACATCTTGGCCCTTTAACATCTTTCAATAATGATAAGAACAATTATAGTGTTAATAGCTGGCATGGAGGTTTACCATGTGGCTGACCTGGTAATACTTTCCATGACACTGTCCTAGATAGTATTGTTATACCCATTTTACAGAAGAGGAAACTGAGCCCCCCCACCACCACCCCACACACACACAGAAAACTTTTTCTCCAGCCCTGGAAATTATTTTACTATTGCTTCTTTTAGAAGTGCCTCCATTTCATTCTCTTTGCCAGCTCTTGTTTGCCAGGTATTGGGGTCTGAAATCAACCTCAACGTCTGATTCTTTGTCCTGGGCACCGTGTTTGGGGAGATTTCCTCAGCTTGATTTCTGGCCTNTATTGCTTCTTTTAGAAGTGCCTCCATTTCATTCTCTTTGCCAGCTCTTGTTTGCCAGGTATTGGGGTCTGAAATCAACCTCAACGTCTGATTCTTTGTCCTGGGCACCGTGTTTGGGGAGATTTCCTCAGCTTGATTTCTGGCCTCAGTGAACCCCCTTTTTGTGGTGCCCCTTCTGAGACTGAGCTCATCTATGGAGGCATCATCTCCCAAGTCCAAACAACCTCAGCATCACTCTCCACCTGGAGACTGTTGAACAGACTTCCCTGGTAACACCATGGTAAAGAATCCACCTCCCAGTGCGGTGTACATGGGTTGAATCGCTGGTCCAGAAAGATTCCACATGCTTCAGACCAGCTAAGCCCATGCACCACAACTACTGAGCTTGTACTCTAGAGCCTGAGAGCTGCAACTACTGAAGCCCTCCTACCTAGAGCCGGTGCTCTGCAACAAGAGAAACCACTGCAATGAGAAGCCCATGCTTGGCAATGAAGAGTAGCCCACGCTCACTGCACCTAGAGAAAGCCCATGCAAAGCAATGAAGACCCAGCATAGCCAAAAAGAAAGAAAGAAAGGAGGGGCCACACCACCTCCCCACTCCACACCCAATATTTACAATGAAGCTTGCCCTGCCCTCAGCTCTCTCCTGGCCCCCCCACCCCCAGCCCTCTCTGAGCTTGACACAACCCTAGACACCAAACGACCTTTCTTTTTTTTTTTTTTTTTTTTTTGAGCAGCAGTGCTNTTTTGCTTTTTTGCATTTCTTTTCCATGGGGATGGTCTTGATCCCTGTCTCCCGTACAATGTCACGAGCCTCATTCCATAGTTCATCAGGCACTCTATCTATCAGATCTAGGCCCTTAAATCTATTTCTCACTTCCCCTGTATAATCATAAGGGATTTGATTTAAGTCATACCTGAATTGTCTAGCGGTTTCCCCTGCTTTCTTCAATTTCAGTCTGAATTTGGTAATAAGAAGTTCATGATCTGAGCCACAGTCAGCTCCTGGTCTTGTTTTTGTTGACTATATAGAACTTCTCCAACTTTGGCTGCATAGAATATAATCAATCTGATTTCGGTGTTGACCATCTGGTGATGTCCATGTGTAGAGTCTTCTCTTGTGTTGTTGGAAGAGGATGTTTGCTATGACCAGTGCATTTTCTTGGCAAAACTCTCTTAGATGGGGAAAATACACTACTTGAGAGACCATAAGAGGAAAGCCTGATTTGAGGGTGTGACAGATTGCATTGTTATTGAAAATAAGTCAGACATCCTTAGGAATATTTCCCTTCCAACCCCACTGATATCAAGCTCGGCCCTGGACTTGCTGAGGTTGATGAGTATCTGTGGCTGTCCCTTGACTTCAGGCTTGGCTAATCTGATTTGCTTAGACCAGTGAGATGGTAGCAGGCATGTTGCCAGTAGAGGCTTGAAATGAGCTCGGACAGTGGACCTGGATGTTTTATACCATAGAGATGGAGAGAATTCCCCTGGGGTAGCTACTGCCCTTTTGTCTTGGGGCTCAGACCTGGCCCGACCCCTGGTGAGGAATACTAAGTCCTGTTGAACACTCAGCTTGAAGCAGAGTCACTCAGCCCAGCTGAATCTGGATCAACCAACTCCCATAGTAATACCTGGTGATAATAAATGGTTGTTATTTTAAGTCACTGGGTTTGGGCTGGTTTGTTATGCAGCAAGAGCTGATGCATAGATGATTCACTATATCAGTGAATCTGGGTTTATGTATCTTGAGTAAGTAGGAAAAAACCAATCAGGATAAGAGAAAGCAATAAGATAGAGTCAACAGTGATTTAGCCACAATATTCCACGCCTGATCTATGCCAGATTAACAATAGTTCTGGGGTTTCAAACACAACACTAATCAAATGACCCAATAGTATGTTTCCATATGTGGTGTGCTGTGCTTAATCGCTCAGTCGTGTCTGACTCTTNGTGATTTAGCCACAATATTCCACGCCTGATCTATGCCAGATTAACAATAGTTCTGGGGTTTCAAACACAACACTAATCAAATGACCCAATAGTATGTTTCCATATGTGGTGTGCTGTGCTTAATCGCTCAGTCGTGTCTGACTCTTTGCAACCTCATGGACCATAGCCCCCCAGGCTCCTCTGTCCATGGAGATTGTCCAGGCAAGAACACTGGAATGGGTTGCCATGCCCTCCTCCAGGGGATCTTCCCAACCCAAGGATCGAACCCAGGTCTCCTGCATTGTAGGTGGATCCTGCACTGCAGCTGAGCTATCAGAGAAGCCCATGTTTCCATATGTGCATATAAATTGTAATTTCAAAGTTTTGATGCAGATGTGTTCTGTCGCAATTTACAAATGTCCTAAAACTGCCCTGATTTTTAATGTTCCCATGTCCAATTCCACCTGGGCCCTATTTTGTCAACAGATCACTATGATATCACAGCCACCATGAACCACACACTCCAATAAGATTAACATTTCTCCAGCACTTTCTAAGCGTCAGGTTCCATCCTGTTCCCTGGGGAGACAAATGTGAATAAGACATAAGAGGACACTGATCTCCTGGGTTCACATTCTGGTGGAGAAGACAAACTAGGAAATGAGATAAATAAGGTTTCAGACTTTGAAACAAATAAACCAGGATAATGGTAATCTTTTTTAAAGGTTGAACATAAGAAATATTAATTCTTATAGAATTTGATTAATTCTCTTCTTTGGTAATTCTAGTGTTTAGCCTCCCACAGGATTTAATTTCAACTGTATGTTTAATTTCCAGATTGCCAAACCTAGAGATTAAGCCTAGTGGTAAGGGCAAGCCTTCAGTGAAAGACTGACCTTTTCCTCCATCATTCTTTCATTAAAATGTCCTGGGTGCCTACTCTAGGGCACCTGCTGTGCTAGGCATGTGTTGAATGAATCCTTTTATTTCTGCAAGATCATACGTGGAAGCAGAGATTGACAAACCTGCCCCAGGACCCAAAGTCATAGTGGGTGGAGCAGAGATGTGACTTCTGAGTAGAGTCACCCCTCTCTATATGTGGGTTTCTGCAGCTCAACCAATCTTGGATAGAAAAATTCAGGGGGGTGGGAAACTTCCAGAAAGTTCCAAAAAGCAAAATTAATAAATTTACTAAATTTTGCCATGCTTCTGTAACTATTTACAGAACAGTCACATTGTGTTTACAGCTATTTCCCTAGTATTTACATTGTATTATGTGTTTTAAGTAATCTAGAGATGTTTTAAAGTATTCAGAGAATATGCATAAGCTATATGGAAGTTGTATATAAAGGACTTGCGCATCCTTGAATTTTGGTATCTGGGGAAGGTCCTGGAACTCCCCTGGTTACTGAGGGGTGACTGTATGGCTGTCTTTTTGTAAATCACAGCTACCTTCCCTTGTGCTCACAGCTTTACGCTCTCAATCCCAGCAGGAAGTGGACCTGAATTTATTGAGGTACCTCCTTGCCTGGGAATTGTCCTTCCTTCTCCCTCCCCATTCTCTCCCCTGGTGGTTCAGACAATAAAAAAATCTGCCTGCAATGCAGGAGGCCGGGTTCAATCTCTGGGTCACAAAGCCTCCCTGGAGACGGGAATGGCACCCCACTCCAGTATTCCTGCCTGGAGGATGCCATGGACCGAGGAGCCTGGCAGACTACAGTCCATGGCGTTCCAAAGAGTCGGACAGACTGAGTGACTAGCAGTTTCACTGTCCCCTGCCTTGGACTTGTCCTTCTCCCTCCCCATTCTCCACTCCCAGAGCCGTGTTTGTAGCTCATGCCAGTGCCCACTGATTGGAAGCGTTTGGATGTGTTTTACTAACCGCCTGAATGATGAAGTGAAGGAAGTAGTTCTGGGGAGAGAAGACCAGTAGACAGGAGATGGCCTGATCCTGGCAGCTTTCTTATCCCTCTTATCCCTCAAGCGGTCACACACACCTCTCGAGGCCTGGCTGTATTTCTGCCTTTGAGCTCTGTGTATCCTTATGCTAAATTTCCCTTTTCTGCTTAGGCTAGCCTGATAACTTATTCTCATTCATCTGTCGATTTGGGAAGAGCTTGACTGATTCTTTCTGAAGTGTATATGACTAAAATATTTGTAGCATGTGTACTTAAAGACCAGGAGCCAGTCCTGAGGCTAAACGTTTTATGTGTGTTATCTGACTTTCACCCCAGGCCCTGAGAGAGCGTACCCATAAGTATGAAGCTACCAGCTCGGGATGTCAGACCTTGCAGGTTGCCTGGGTTTGGAGGGTCACGGAGAATCTGGGCAGATGGAACCAGCAAAGAACTCCCTGGAGCATCAAATCTCCACCAGCGCCTTCCCTGTCAATCCAGCTGAGAGGCCTGAGATGATGCAGATACCTTCTGTCTGTTTTCTCTCTTAGCAAATCTTGGATGTGGCATTAGAGTGTAACCACTACTCTCTTATTGCACAGGTTTTTGTTTTTTTTTTTGTCTTGGTTTTTGATTTGTTTTGTTTTTTGGTCTGTTTCTTTGGCCATGCCTTGTGGCATTCAGGATCTTATTTCCTTGACCAGGTATCGAAACCATACCCCCTCCAGAGGAAGGGTGGAGTCAACCACTGGATGGCCAGGGAATTCCCATTGCATAGGTGTTTTTTATCCACTAAGGGAGAAGGCCAAAATAACTGCTCCAGGAAGCTGTGCGTGTGTCTTGGGAGGGGAGTCCTCCAGCCACTCATGAGCCTCTTGAGGCCAGAGAAGATGCAGGATTTGGCTGGGGCAGGTGTCCTGCAGTACAAGACCATGAGATCTGCACAGAGGCGATGGCTGCGTGGCGGTGCCCAGGACCTGGACAATCTCCCCTCTCTCCTGTGGGGACTGAGGGGAGACAGAATGCTAGAGCAAGCGTTCCTTGTCTAGGGATGATCCCAGGCCCTCTGCACTTTATCTGTTGCTTCATAACTTTCTCCTCCATCTGCCTCATAGCTCCGCTGGGTGGGCTGCACCCACCCAGCATGAGAGAAGGGTAGAAATGGCATGCCCAGGCTGAATCCTGTCCCTGCCACTTACCAGCTGTGTGAATGTGAACAAAGTGCTTAGCTGCTCTGTGCCTCAGTACCCTCATCTGAAACATGGGGATACTATGCGTATCTTCCTCCTAGAGTTGCTGAGAGGACCAAATGAGACAATGGATGGGAAGTGCCTGCACAGACACACCCTCCTTAAATGCCAGGGGTCCGTGACAATGGAGATGCGTGTCACTGTTCTGTCTGTTTTGTAGGTGATGGCTCTGAGGCCAGAGAAGCCATGAGGCTTGCCAGGCTGACTCAGCGAGACAGCAGTTATCCTTGGACGGGCTCCCCCGGAGCAGACCCTCAGGCGAGGATTTCCTGGTAAGGAGGTGCTCCCAAGGGTCCTGGGAAGAGAACGCACGGGGAGAAGGGAAGGAAACCCAGCCAGGTGCAATGTCAGGCCAAGTTCCAACCCATGGGTGCGGAGGGGTGCTCCCCTGTGACAGTTACTCCTCAGTGTCCTTGTCAGAGGCAAGGACGCCAAGCCTGTCCTGTTCCTGCTCCTCCACGCAGTCTGGTCAAGGCCGCCCTGCGAGGGGCACAAACTCTTAGGCTTTTCCAGAAATCTGGCCATTTGGGCAAAATGGCTCCAGTAGCACCAAGGCAGTCCTCCAAAATAAAGACATGTGCTTGCTTGCTCATTGGTAAAGAATCTGCCTGCAATGCAGGAGACCCGACTTCAATGTCTGGGTTGGAAAGATCCCCTGGAGAAGGAAATGGCAACCCACTCCAGTATTCTTGCCTGGAGGACTCCATGGACAGAGGAGCCTGGTGGCTCCTGAGGTGGCACAGAGTTGGACACGACTGAGCAACTAACACACACACACACACACACACACACACACACACACACACACACACAGGCTTGCAGCTGGAAGCAGACACGGCGTGGGGCCGGGGTGACGCGCAGACTGTATGCTCACTGGCTCTGGGGGTTTGTCTGGCGCACCAGCAGCATCCTATTCAACGGTGAGAGCAGGACCCCAGCCTGTAGCTTCTGGACTTCAGTTCCCTCGGCACCAGCCCCCTCCCTCCCTGGAAGGACCCAATGCCGCCAGGCAGGGCCTTTGCTGTGTGCCCCTCAGGGGCTATCAGCCGCTGCCCTGTTTTGGTGGCCACTCTGAAACAGGGAGGCTGTCCCCACTCTGAGGACAAAGGAAGGCCCTCTCCTCAGTCTGCTTTTTGTCTTTGGAAATTTGTGGCAACCATTTCAGTTTAAACATATGACAATTAAATCGTTAAGAGTTCCGATGCCGAATTAATTACCCAGTGGGTAAAAGGATCAATTGTGTAAATATATCATTTATGTAATGAGTCTTGGCTGTGATTTAGATGTCCAGATTGGTTTTCTTCCCGCTTCTGTCCTGAAAACANGCAAGTAGGACAAAACCAAGATGGCGGAGCAACCAAGATGGCAGGACAGGAATGGGAGTGTATGAGGACATACGGAACAGTGTGCAAGTTGAGGATGAAGACGGTTAGAGGGGCTCATCCCAGGAAACAGCCAAAAAGGAGGTGGTAGTAGGCAGCACCTCCTGCCACCCTGGGCCTGTCATCGCCCTCCTTCACAAACAGCCGAAGGAGAGGAAAGGCAGGGCGCCTGTTGCCCAGAACCCTGACCCACATCTCCCACCACCTCTGTTGCCATTCCTCACGGGGCTCCCACCAAGCTGTGGAAAAAGCACTTCCTCAGCCTGAATCACCTGCTACTCACACTCCATGAATAACGAAGGCATCACAGAGAGAGGGGAAGCGCCAGGAAGCAGAGCCCGGCCTGTGAGTCTGTGAACCCGCGCACCCCTCCTCCCCTTCATCCAAACAAGGCCCTTTGGCGTGAATAATAGCTCAGCGGCCCTGAAGCCTGTATTGATCGGCCGCGCTCGCTGCTCCACTGAGAGCTGCCTGGACTTTTCCTGGGGGCAGGACGGGCACCGCTGAGTGCAGCCCACCCCCGCCTCCCCCGGCCTCCCCCAGGTGTGCTCAGGAGGGGACAAGACCGGGGGGAGCCAAGGCCCTGCTCCAGCTCAGCGGCGCTTTGTTGCCTCAACTTTTTAGTTTTTAACTTATGTTGCCAGGGAAAGNAAGGTACAGAGATTTCCCATAAAGCCCCCAAGCCACACATGCATAGCTTACTTCATTCTCAGCATCCCCCACCGGAGGGTACGTTTGTTACAGTTGATTAGCCTTTGTTGACAGATTATTGTCACCCAAAGCCCTTAGTATCCTTTAGAGTTTACCACTGCAACACCAGAATTTAAGAGAGTGAGCAAAAGCAGAGTCACCCATGATGTAGCGGGAGAAGCCCACTGGAGAGCCCAGTGCTGATGCCAAGAGAGGGCAGGTCTACCAAAAGCAAGCTGGGAGTGCAGAGAGATTGAGAGCAGGACTGAAAACAGTACACTGGATTTTTCCAGGTGATGTTCCAGGCCTCTCTGATCACAGTCCACACTTTACCAAGAGGCACTGCAAAATAGTGGTTAAAAGCAGGATTCTGCCCCCAGACTGTTCAAATCTCACCTCTGCCACGCTATTGCTGTGATCATGGAAAAGTTTCATGGTCTCTTAAGAAGTGAGTTTTCTCACAGGTTTAATTGGGGTAATAATGTTGACTCCCAGGGAAGTAAACGAGTAACAAATCTCTGAAGTGTTGTTACCAGAGTTGCCGGTGCTCAGTAAAGACCATACAAGTACTGTATAAATAGCTGTTGTTATTAGGGAACTGAGACCCAGCTAAATGAAAAGATTGACTTGTTTAAAGCCACGTGTCTGTTATGAATATGGAACTGGGACAGATGTAGGATGGAGAGAAGGAAAAGGCATGTGTAACCTGAGAAGGACAGAGATCGAGAGCCACTAACAACAGCCTTTGAGCCTGCATGGGAAGATGAGGGGGTGTTCCTCTTCGCTGCGGTCTTGGTACTTCCATACCAAGATTTTAATGATTTATTAAAAGTTAAAAAAAATTTATCTGCTGTCATAGTTTCTATTTGGAGGGATGTTCAGGCCTATCTAGTTTGCCTTAGTGCTGTTAACAACCTCTCTTGGAACATAAAATTAGATGTTTGTGGACGCTTTATATATTCTTTAATCATGGCAATCATTATGTCGTCCATCCTTTGTCTAATTTCAGTGTTTCAAATCTTCGTTCAAAAAGATTTATACCTTGCAGTCAATGACCCACTTATTTCATAGTTAAAACAAGATGTAACTATCACAATAATGAAATGTGGAGAGTTCCTGGGAAGGGGTTTAAACTATAATTTTCAAAACTTATTTTAAATGAGTTTNTTCGTTCAAAAAGATTTATACCTTGCAGTCAATGACCCACTTATTTCATAGTTAAAACAAGATGTAACTATCACAATAATGAAATGTGGAGAGTTCCTGGGAAGGGGTTTAAACTATAATTTTCAAAACTTATTTTAAATGAGTTTAACTGATGTGCACTTACTACTAGATTGTATCTAAAACCTGTCAGAGGAAGCCTGTTGTTAACATGTTGAATTCCCACCCCCATGGTTTGTTTACATAATGTAGTATCTGTATGCACAGATAGCTCCTGCATAGGTACTGTTAAATAAAATTGGCATACAGAAACTGTGATAAATTCAGGGTGTAAAGTAGTGATGCTTGACAGAAGCTTTTAAAAGTAACATGTCGTGCAGAGGATTATTGGTGGCTCGAACAATAAATGTACATAGAAGTGCTTTGGAGTCTGTAAAGTTCCATACAAATGGAATATCATATTCTAAGTAAAAAATTAGTACTATACGTTAGTAAAAGATTACCTAAAAACTGGCTAAAGTTTAGAAGCTGGCTTTAATAAAGGTTTGAAAAAAAAGTAATATATGGTCACTGTAAAAAAGGATACATACTTACATGAATACACATGCATGTAGAAAGGATAAAACCCATTTCTTATACAACCCATAGCTAATTACTATTAATATTTTATATAGAATCTTTCAAATAAAAGTGTTGGATAGATATTTACATAAATAGGGAATTAATGTTGTTTGTGGGCAGTATTTAAGAGCTTGGGCTTTGTCACCAAACAATAATACTCCAGTGTCCTCATTTATAAACATTGATAACCACAGATCTATCTCTTCAGGTTGTTTTGAAAATTAAATGATAATATATAAAGTGCTTGCTGTGGTGTCTGACAGGTGATAAGACACTCTGTAAATAAAAACTATTAATAATCTTTTAGAGTAGAAGAGAATAAAAAGGGTACTAGGTAATACGTATCAAGGACCATGGAAGTATTAATGTTCACAAAACTGTAGTGCATTTTGAAGTAATTTTACTTTAGTTTTTGTACAGATACTCATTTCTGTGTCAAACAAAAGGGAACATTGTTTTATAAGCTGATAGTTACCTGGAATGAAATTTGTGAACACGTTTTATATAGACACTTTCTTTGAAATTCTATATCCATTTCTATTTAATAGTAAATGTATAGCTGCTGAAAAGGACTTGAAAGTAGCTCCATTAAGTACAACTTACATTATTTACATTAGATTCAAGCTATAATAATTATAATCCAACAAAATAAAATGAGTAGAGCCCTATGGATGATATCCCACACCTTGTCAGCAGTATCTAAATGAAAAAACAAAAACCAGAAAAACTTGTTCAAACTTAACTGTTTTAAGTCTGCTTTGTTCAGTGCTGTTGGCTTATTAAAAAGGATCTAAGTTCTCTTTTCCATAAAGTGGTCTTTTAATAAAGATTGTATTACTAATACAGCAGAGGACATAAATTGTCTTTGAAACAGATGGCTCTTCAGAACAAAATTAATTTGCTGATTTGTTTCTCTGGATAAGCTAGTGACCTACTGCAGATTCAGGATCCCTTAACCACCGTGTGGGGCCAGTACCCCGATAATCAGCACATTCATATCTGGTGTAAAATGTGTGGATATTCACTGAATGAACATCATAATTAGCCTCTCGTCAGTTCAGGTCAGTTTTTGCCGCTGCACACATTTACAGCACACTTATGCAAGTGGAGTATTTTGAGGGACCATGGAGCATTATCCTTCTGTTTTTTTTTGCAGAGGAGGAGAGAAAGGTTTAGTTTCTGGCTGTAACTCATAGTTTTGGATGAGCTCAAAGACAGAGCAAGCTGCTTCACATGTCTGTTTCGTCATGTAGGGCTGGCGGAGGTGCGCACATCGAGCCCCGGTACAGACAGTTCCCGCAGCTGACCAGATCCCAGGTGANGCTGTAACTCATAGTTTTGGATGAGCTCAAAGACAGAGCAAGCTGCTTCACATGTCTGTTTCGTCATGTCGGGCTGGCGGAGGTGCGCACATCGAGCCCCGGTACAGACAGTTCCCGCAGCTGACCAGATCCCAGGTGATCCAGGCCGAGTTCTTCAGTGCGACCATGTGGTTCTGGATTCTCTGGCGCTTCTGGCATGACTCAGATGCTGTGCTGGTAAGTGCAGGAGAGTAGTTGCTGTCCTTCTTTGGGTGTGGGGAGGGAAGATCTGTTAATAGCTTAGATTGTTTTTCTGTTTATAGCCTGTTTTTCTATCTGGAGGTATGTTGTCCTTATGTGTATGCAGGGATCCTTTTATTTTAGGAAACATTATCATCTCTGACCTTTTCCACCCAGGGATGTACATGTAGATGCTGCGTGTTTTACGGTTGCCAGTTGGTGGCTGTATCTGAAAGGGAGACTACAGAAGCTAATTCTCTTACCTTCCAAGCTGGGTAGAGGGTCATCGGCAGGTTAAGTTTCATCCTTAAATGTCTTTAAGTGATACATGCCATCTAGTCTGTCTAGAGGCCCAAGGTAGCCAGGTTAAGTGGAATGGATGTGAGCTAATTTGTCTGAAGCAGGGAAATTAATTACTGGTGACTTTGTAACATGTAACTGGCCTCAAATGAGCTTTTAATCACATTTGCACAGATGCCATTCTCTAGCAAACTACAGTTTTAGGCCATTGAAATCCGTGCTTATTGATCCAGATTACTTTGAATTTCAGTAAATTTAGTTAATTTTTTTTAAGGATAGGGAAATTAAATTTACACTGTGACTTCTAGAAGCATCAGGTTGATTCGTGTCCCACTTCTCTTAGAATTTCTGTGCCCTTGTCCCCCAGAAAGAAGCCGCCTGGTGTCTGTGAACTGGTAGCACACAGACACCTTTGTCTCCCTGTGGGTCAGCTGTCGGATCTGTGTGTGGCCGTCTGGCAGGAGATGATGGCATGCCCTAGATCAGGATTAGAGCGGAATGAGTCCACCCAAGGCTCCCAGGTCTCCCACCAGGAACGACAAGACAGTTTGAGACATTGTTTTGTCAGGGATTCAAGACAACACTGTTGTCAAGGGATTCACAATAATTCAGGGATTGTTGTGACGTGGGGTGTCTTTGAAATCTGTTGTCTCCGTTCCCCCTCCTTCCGTCCAAAACTCATACTCAAATGCCGGCTCAGGCGGAAGCTCCAAAATGGCCAAACTTCTCATATTCAGGCCACGCCGCATTCTGAACAGGTTGAAGAATAGTTGGACCGTCATATGGTTGAAGTGCAATAGAATTTGCTCTTGGGGTATATAAAGGATTGTTTATTATTTAAATCAGTTTCCCCCCAAGATTTATTTTAAAATTTAATCAACTGTGTGGAGTATAGATTATTAATAGTTTTGTGAAGTATAGATTCTTGAACTTTTTTTTTAATTGGTTGTCCTTAGGGTCACTTTCCTTATCCTGACCCTTCCAAGTGGACGGATGAGGAATTGGGTATCCCTCCGGATGATGAAGACTGAAAACGGAGGCTCAGCTCTTGGCAAATGGGTGCACCCCATGTTTCTTGTTATGTTTAACATTTGTCTGTAAACATGTTTTGACTTTGCACCTATGATGGTTCTGAAGAAACAGTGCATTTTATAACAGCATAAAGAATAATTAACACATCATGTCTAATTTCCGCTTTTCCTGTTTTCATATTTGCTGTCATTCTGCCCCTTCTTCCACCTGTACACTTTTAGTCTCATCTTCCTTTTCCTTTTATGTTTTAAAAAATTACTTTTTCTTAAGCTTTGTTACAGTATAGGGTCCCATTTGTCTGTCTATTGACCAAAGACTTTAAGCACCAGCTCTGCTGGACAAGATAGATAGGGAGCTTGTTTGTAGTTGCAAAAATAGTTCTAATGAAAAATTTGAGCATATGGGAATGTTACATATTGGAATTGTGTGGAAATTAACTCTTTCAACAGTAAAAGGTTATGGCCCTTTCATTTTCCAGATCAGGAGGTTTTTCTTTCAAAAGGAAGATACTGGGAGGAATTCTTTTCCTCACAAATCCTTCAGGGATTAAGACATTGTCATTTAAAATGTTTTTAAATTAATCACTGCATGGATAATAGATGTAAAATAAAGCCCAGACTCTTAAAGCTTTTAAAAGAAAGCACAGGAGACTATCTTAATCTTAAGGCAGACAAAAAACTTTCGGAGAAGAAACAAAAGCACTGATTAAAAAAACAATAAATTTTATTTAGCCTCATCAAAAATTTCTGCTATCAAAAGATACCATTAAGGATTGAAATATATAAGCCACTAATTTGCGAAAAATATAGCATCTATATCCAACAAAGGGCTTGTATCTGGTATATGTAAAGAACCCCTATAATCATAAATTAGATCGAACAATCCAACTGAAAAATGGACAAAAGCTTTGAGCAGATAACTTCACAAACGAAGATACATGAATGGCCAATAATCACATGAAAAAGGTTCTTAATGTCATTAATCACCAGGGAAATATAAATTAAAGCTACAGTAAGATATCTTTTATACTTACAAGGATGGCTAAAATAGGACTGACAACTTTAAATGTTAGTGACAGTTTGGAGCAACTAGCAATATTTGCTAGTAAGAGTGTAAAACAGTACAATGATTTTGTAGAATTGTTTGGCAGCTTCTAATGAAGTTAAACATGTGTATCCTAGGATTCAGCAATTGTATTCCTAGGATTTACTCAAGAGAAATGAAAACTATATCTCCATAAAAGACGTGCAAAATTTTGCATAATATCTCCAAATTAGACCTAATTGTACATCAATGAGAGAATGGATAAACATATGACAGTATGTTCATTCAACAAGCTATAAGACACGATCATTTAGATGAATCTGAGAGTCATCATATTAAGCAAAAGGAGTGAACGTCACTTAAAAGTACATAATGAATGATTCCATTCATATGAAGTCTACACACTGGTGAAACTGTAGAGGTAGGGTGGGGGTTATGTGGGTATATAGTTGTCAAAATTCATTGAATTAAACCCTTAGTATCTGCACATTTTTATTTTAATTACACCTCCATAAAAATGTAGAAAACATAAAAACCATTGCACATTAATAATTGCCATCATTCAAAACACCTTGGAAATTGTTTTAAAGAATAGGAAGCATTAAGTGACAATTAAGTGTTCCTGTTAAATTAGACTACTAGCATTGCTGTTATTTTAATTAGAAGTAGTTTACTGACATAAAAATTACAGCAGTTTTGAGTATGTAGGGGGTGGGGACAAACAGTTAAGCTGTTTTACAGCTTGTTTTGTGTCTCTGGCTTTGCTACGGACCAGGCAGAGGTCCCCGTCCTCACCAGGCCTCTTTGTTTCTTCAGTGTTAATAAGTCTGCAGTGCTAGCCTCTCCTATGTTGTCATATATTTTCCAATATTCCTGCACACAGTCATTAACATTTTAATGATTAGACTGTAAGCCTGTTGAGAAAGCAAGGTGATTTGACTCCTCTGCAAGGCCACTCACATGACTGATGCTCAGTGAATGCTTGAATAATTGAATGGACAAGAGCGATGGATTTGAAGGTTTCCAACTTTCGTTTTCCTGCAGGAGCCAGGTGAGAATTTCAAGAAATTAAGGACATCATATTGTATATTAAAGTTGTAAGTTAAAAGTGTGTTGGTCAAGAATGAGGAACTGAGTTATGAATATTTCTGATGATGATTTCCTGTGAACTGAACTGCTGTGCCATCTGCTTATAGCCCTTTTGGTGGATCTTCTTGGGTACCCCATGGTATAGATGATCAGTGAGGATCAAGGTTCAAGGAAATGAAGTAACCTTACTTAGGGTCACACACTGCTGAGTGAATGACATTAGGTCTGACCCCATGCTTAACAGCAGTGCCATACTGCCTGCCTGCTTAGCTCTTAGTCACATGTACATTGACAGTTTGTGAAGATCTTGCAATTTCTCTACTGCTAGTGTTTTCTTGCCCAGAGTATACAGATGTTAGAGGTTGGTGCAGTCCATCTCATGTTTATGTATCTCTTGTGTTGAGTCACTATTTGTGGAACTCTTTAAGACATGTTTCTATCTAGGAATTCTTAGGGCCAGAAGAATGTGACATAAGGGTGAAATAGGATAACGCAGTTTTTCAAGAGTTTCAAAGTACTTTTTAACTTTTTGTAGGATCATAGTTCTGAGAGGTAGGACAGAATTTTCTCTATCTACAGATAAAAATATGCACTAGAGTAGCTTAAGGACTTGCCCAGAAGCATAGCTGTTCACATTTTTATGTTTTTTACTATCTAGGTGTTGGGACTGCCATGCTAAGCAAGACAGATGAGAACTCAGACTTTGGCAAGGACAGACAGACAAGTAGAGGGTTGCTGTGAAGGCAGTTACACTGGGTGCTAGGTGGGTCCATGCTGATCCTTTTTGGCGGACAGAAGGCATCTGAGCTGAAACCTGACCTATGTGGGGTCTGAAGGAAGAGGTGCCCCAGGGACAAGCAAGCAAGGACCAAGGTCTAGGGGGGGCCAGGGCCACCATGCATAAGGGACAGAAAGTCCACTGGGCTCCAGCAGGGGCGGAGAGGGTGGGGCCAGATGAGGCCAGGCAGCGGGAAAGCTGCTCACAAGTTTTAAGCAGGGGATGGTCCAATTTGAGTTCCTAGTTTCCATTTCACTCGCCCTTTGGTTCTCCCCAGTGGTCAGAATGGACACAACAGCAGCAAAAGCAGAAGCAGGTCAGTTTTTCACCCTCCCTGTCGGCTCCAGCAGTCCTGAGCCTGGTGCACAGGTGTTGGACACTCTTGGTTTTGTGTTTACTCACCTGTGTAGGCGTGTGCTGTCTTACCTGATAAATATTCGTGGTCTTTCAAAGACCATCAGATTCCTATGTACTTCTTAGGTCTCATTTTCTGTAGTTTTCCATTGTTGCTCCTCCCCCCATCAATAGAGTTGTTTGGGAAAGACTATAGTCTTTAACAGTGAACTCAAGTAGGATAACCCCATTAGCTTTTTTCCTGAGAAATCAATCAGAATTGCTTGACTTGAATTAAAAGATTACTTAAACTAGCCATCTTTTAAAATCGGCCAATGTGGCCTCCATATGCTGAATCCTCTTTCTCTATACCTGGGCTGTGAAGTCAGTTTGTGCTGATGCAAAAATTGTCCCAGCCAGCCTACTTTCAAAGGAACAAACCTCTTACTCTCCTCATATTCTTTCCATTTTAGAGATGAGTTTAAGTTGAACTTCTCTTGTGACTCAGCTGGCAAAGAATCTGCCTGCAGTGTGGGAGACCTGGGTTCGATCCCTGGGTTGGGAAGATCCCCTGGAGAAGGGAAAGGCTACCCCCTCCAGTATTCTGGCCTGGAGAATTTCATGGACTGTATAGTCCATGGGGTCGCAAAGGATCAGACACGACTGAGTGACTTGCATATCCAACTTTAACTTCTAAGTTGAACTGTAGAGCAGTTAGGTAACTTCTCCAAGTTCCAACAGTTAAGAGAACTAAGGTTCAAATCCTGGTTGTTTGGCTGTAGGTCTGAGTGAGGTAGATAGGTGTAAAGCTTTGTGATCAAGACCTACCTNATGGACTGTATAGTCCATGGGGTCGCAAAGGATCAGACACGACTGAGTGACTTGCATATCCAACTTTAACTTCTAAGTTGAACTGTAGAGCAGTTAGGTAACTTCTCCAAGTTCCAACAGTTAAGAGAACTAAGGTTCAAATCCTGGTTGTTTGGCTGTAGGTCTGAGTGAGGTAGATAGGTGTAAAGCTTTGTGATCAAGACCTACCTACTCTTAAGTCATTTTATGTCATGACCTAGAGTGTGTGTGTATGTGTATACATACATATATAATAGAAAAGTTTTACACAAACTTCCCTGTTATTCTATTCTACATTTAAACAAATGGTTGATTTGACTGAGACTGATTTTACTACCCACTAATGGGTTTCAGTCTGCAGTTTGGCAAACTGGCACAGTGAACTCAGGCCCTTGGAGCCAGACTTGCTGGGTCCTAACTCTGATCACTTATTCATGGAATGCCTGCCGGGAGTTTGGGCAGATTAGTTGTTTGAACTTTGCCTCAATGCCCTCATTTGTAAAATGGATTAAGTAGATTCAATGAATGTACACATAAGCCCTCAGAACTACATTTGGCAGGAAGGAAATACCCTAAATGGAATAGTGACCCTTGAATCCTAGTTTGATTTTTATAAATAAACCTCCACATGGAGACAAACTGTAAACATATTTCAGCAGATGCAGAGCCACCCCTTTCCTCTGCCTAAAGCAAGACAGACATTTAGGATGTTTCTTCCTAGTGACTGGCTAGAAGAACAAAGTTAGTTTTAGGCTGTGGCCTGGTAGATGGAGAGATGTACCTTCATAAATGGAAAGATAGGCAGTGAAAGAATTGATGGCAACGGAAGATATCAAGTGTCAAAACTGAACACACATGTGTGAGTTTACCCAGTTTCCTATGGAAACGAGTGTAAATAACACAACTGATAACCTAATAAAGTTGGGAGGCACGGAGGTACTGTGGAATGCTTGTTGTGTGTCTTCTGGGAACTACAGATGTCCTCTTGGAACTAGTCTGTGGAAGAGGCAGATGCCGGTGCCTGTTGCCACCATCTCATCAGGAGCCTCAGAGGACAGCAGGGCATGGTGGAGGAGACGGGAGCCGTTTGAGCCGGTACTGGCCTGCCTCAGTACTTGGCCTTTACCTTCTATCTCCTGCATGAGCAGTGGGCTTGTTGACTGGAGAAGACATTAGAGCAAGTGGAATATGCAAGTGGCACAATCTCCTTTTCTAGCTACAAATTCAGTATCATGGAGCCAATTTTTATATCCAAGTTTCGCTATAGCCATCACAACTGCATAGTGTGCGTGTGTGCTAAGTTGCTTCAGTCGTGGCCAACTCTGTGAACCCTATTGGATTGTAGCCTGCCAGGCTCCTCTGTCCATGGGATTCCCCAGGCAAGCATACTGGAGTGGGTTGCCATTTCATTCACCAGGGGATCTTCCCCACTGAGGGATCGAACCGGCGTCTCTTCAGTACCCTGCATTGGCAGGCAGGTTCTTTACCACTAGCGCCACCTGGGAAGCAAGTATATAGTAATGATCTTGGAAACCTATTTATTGACATAGTTGTGATCTTGGAAACCAAAGTCCTGACTTTTTAGTCCTGGTTGCATCAATCTAGCCAAGTCATCCCTGGGGATTCATATTTAGTAGCTGACGAGGGGACCATGTAAATCCAATCCTTAAGACTGAGCCACAAAAGCTTGTTTTTAGTGAGGAGACGACCATGCCACATGGCTTGTGGGATCTTGGTTCCCTCACCAGTAATCAGAACCTCAACCCCTGCAGTGGAAGCATGGAATCCTAACCACAGGGCTGCCAGGGAATTCCCTAGACCATATAATCTTTAAGAGCTCTTTTGGCTCTTAATATTTTACAAGTCTAGGAGAACTACATAGCCTAGAGAGTAGGCTCAAACTTTATCAAACCCCTGATAAAATTTCAGAAAAGCTAGTATGGTATGTTTCTTTATAATAATAGAATTTAATAACAATAATTAAAGGATTCATAATTCTGGACTATATTTTAAGGAAAACTAGAACAATGCATTAAGAAGTGAATCCACAATTACACTCCATCATGTATGAAGTTCATTTAAAAGTTTCTGTTACGTGGTATTACAGAATTACATTTTCCAGATGAGAGAACTGCAGTTCAGAGAAAATACTTGTCTCACTAGCATTTTATTATTCATTGGAGGGGCACAAAGATCAGAAACCAGATTCCTCAAACATGTGCCATCTTGAAGAGTTTTCTGTTTATACTGTTCTCAGACACAGGGTTTCCCAGTAAAGTTTCAGAATTATTTTTCTCTCTTCTGGTAATATCACATAGCGTTGATGATATTCTAGATGCCTTTCAAACTTCATGAGATCAAATGTATTAAGTCAAGGTAACCAGCATTAAAATTGGAAGTATAAAACATGAATGCATAGTTTCAAATACATATATTTCTGCCTACAGTCTGTGTTCCTATAGAAAATATACCTTTGGAAGTTGTGTCAAAAATGTCTGAAAGATACCATTCACAGTTCAGAAGAGTGAACTTCTTCAGACAATGACTTATATGACTCAATTATAGCACACTCTTCAGCTGAGCCTCTGGAAGGGGGACAGTCACATCACACTATCACACAGTACTTGAGGATCATCATCAACATGAACATCAACATCTGCAAGTTCATGATTCACGTATTGCTGAAGCCTGGCTTGGAGAATTTTGAGCATTCAGACATAAACTGTCACTTCTACTAGAGGGTAATTGGTGCAATGTACCAAGTATTTATCTTGACAACTTTAAGCAGTAATTGAAATCTATATAAAATTTCATTATATATGAAACAATGTACACTTCTCAAGTCCCTCCACTGCCTGAAAGAACTGTCAAAACCCTACTTCCATTACTGAATGTGACAGTGCTAGAAAAATAGTCTTGATAAAGACTTCTCCATGCAGTCAATCTTTATTATAGCAGTATTCGCATATTCACATCAAGTACATAGAACTTTTTTTGCCTTTTATATAGTACAGAGTTTTTAAATAACTTTACACAAATAAATTTCAATCTGAATTTCAGCTATCTTTTTTATTTAATTCTCCATGCGTTCTATCCAAACTGAACAATATTTTCCATTGTACAAATTTACATGAGAAAAAACTCCAAAGTACAAATGAAAGGACCTGAGCAGGAAAGAGAACTCAAGAAGTATCAAGAAGTGGGGATGGGAAAAAAAAATGAAAAAAATAAAAAGATTCAAGCAAACATTGAGGATTAAGGGACAAGGAGATACCATTTGACTGAAAATAAATGTCTTTTTTTATGAATTGAAAAATAAGCTTTAAAAATAGTTACTCCTTTGTAATTTTTGCAAAGCAGGAACAGAGAGGTCTGTGGACAATTAAAAACCATCTTTTCACTGGGTACACTCCAGACTCCATGAAAACTTTTTCAATGCTTGAGCAGAACTGAAGTGAACAAAACCCAAACCTTTGGCAGCAAGAGAGGAGAGGAATGTGAATGTGAATCACCATAAGGTTTGGTGTAAACCAGGGCCATTAACTTGCTGCAGTTAAAACATGAAGGAGTTCCCTTTCCTCTCTCTTATAGAATTGTCTTCAAATTAAGAAAAAAGTGAAAAGGTGGGGAGGCGGGATTTCCTTTTTCTTGGTCCAAACCAAAGAGCAATCACAACTAATAAATAGAATTCAAAGGGACATATATCAAACAGTTAATTTCAATCTCATGGTTGTACACCCCTGTTTTAGAAGAAACAGTAATTGCTGAGCAAGGAGAAGGGTTAGAGTGTGTACAACCAAAGAACGAGCTACGTTTCTGTGATAGTCCTTCAAATCAGGTGATAGACCAAGCTGAGACTATGACCTGTGGCATGGCCTAAGGAAACACAGAGGACCCAACAAATGCGTTTTTAAATGAAGGAGGGAAAATTTATGGCATACACACACACACACACGCCTGTATGTAAACTAACATAACATGAAGATAAATAAGACGTAAAGGTTAGCCATTTATGTTGGTAATTAACATGAATAAAAAGGCATATGTTTATATAGCTGGTTTTAATCAGCTATGGAACATAGGCAAATGCACTGGGAAGGAATGCTTTAAAAAAAAAAAACCCATTCACAGCTTAGAATAAAAAGCACACTTATTGCACTCTTACATTTTATTTCAGGTAATGACAGCTTATTTCCCACCCTCACATTAATTTTTCCCTACCCCTAGACTTATTCCCATACCTTCCCCCGTCCCATTTTGGTCCATTTTGTCTACATTTGTGCCTAGTCTGAGCTTTGTTGCTTATGCTTGTCTGAGGTTTCTTCCTATGTGACATATACTGTCAAAATACAAGTAGGTTAACACAAATGTAACAATAATTTTCAAAACAAAGCCAACTGACTAAGCAACTTACTCATAACTCCCATCTCCATTCCTGTAAACAGAACACTTCCTCTGCTCTATCTCTTAAATGAATTTCACGCCTGATTCCCTACGTAGATTCTGCGATGAGAACCAGCCACTTGTGGGTGATGGACAATGTGCTCAGCCTGCCAGAAGAAGCAGATGGTCTGCACATAGCTTTTTTTTCTTTCCATATCAACATGAATAAACATATTTTAGTTGTTTTCAATGAGTACTTCATAAATCTACAGAAGCCTTAGGAAAAAAAGCATCACCAAAAAACCCCAGATATACTCACTGGCTGTGTCCTCATGCACAACTGGCTATATTAATCATTGCAATTAGTCAAAACTGCTAAATAAACATTTTAATGAAACCGACAGTAATTAATAAAACTACATTGACACTTACATAAAGGGGGTCAAAGGTTAAAAAAATAGCATTACAAAAACAACAGCCAAACTTGTGAACGCTGAAATAAAATATTCACTCAATCACTTTTTTTGAGGTAGAGACTAACCACCCCTAAGCATTTTAAAATAAACCATGGTTACCTTAAGATTTTAGAACTTATGTTTCTATACCTTAGAAATACCTGATAGAAACTGCTAATTACCATGACTGGCAAAATTTAGGACTGAAACTCAATTTAAATGTCTTTCCAAATGGAAGTGAAAATTGATTATCTAAAAACAACAAAACAAAGCTTACTCTCTAGTGTACTGATAAAACAAAAATCTTACCAGTATTTTCAATTTACCAGAGCTAGCAACATGGAACATGAGTACGCTGGCCACTTCATTCTCCTCGGGCTAATACACAATCATGCAGAGATGCTACTGCACTCCTCGGGTGCTCAACAACCCATGGCTGTCAGTCACACACCTTAGCGGAGACATCTAGAGAACCCGCTGAAGCCTTTCTTGAGGGTGGCGAGGGACCAAGATACAGGAAGCACACCACGGAGTGTGTCCAGTTCACATCCGCCCACCAGGCCGTTAGCTAGTCTGATGTCCCCTCAGTGAGGAGCCCCTGGAGACCCCACCTGGCCCTCAGAGCATTTTTGAACAGCATAAGCAGGACAGTCCCACTGAATCTGCAAACAATTCCTGAGCGGCAAGTTTACGTCTCAGTCTGTAAAATCAGTGTCTAGGTTGGCAGCAGCACTCTGGGAACAAGAAAATCAAATTCTGTCCTATATCTTAATTTCTCTCTTCTCACTAGTTAATACATATGATTGCTGCCCAGCACACAGTACTTCAGCCCCAAACTACAGCAATTTAAAATGACCATCACACTTTTGTTATATAAAAGTTCCATGCTTTGAAGAACCTATGGGAGTAGAAAAAGTTTCTCTAGAAATGTCACTGAATTGTGATTTCAATCTATTTGCTCTATGTGATAAATACATCTGACTATACTAGGGATTATGTACTTTAAAAAAATAATTTTGTTCACTGAAAATTTACCTGTGTTTTCTCTCATTTTTTAAATGTGATTTTGGCTATAAACTCTTTACTGCATTTATCTTTGCAGTCTAAATTGCACGCTAAAAAATATTAACACAGCTGAGTTAGACCAGGGTGGCTGCTCTCTTCANAAATAATTTTGTTCACTGAAAATTTACCTGTGTTTTCTCTCATTTTTTAAATGTGATTTTGGCTATAAACTCTTTACTGCATTTATCTTTGCAGTCTAAATTGCACGCTAAAAAATATTAACACAGCTGAGTTAGACCAGGGTGGCTGCTCTCTTCACAAATCACTGATTTATGCTAAAATTTTCTTTTTTTATTGCATCATGAAGGCACAGTAAGATCATTTGGCAAATTGTCAAGGTATTTTTCTAGAGCCTTACCTACACCATTTCAATGTATGACCTGTAAGCTATTTGCTGTTTATACTCATAGTAAACTTTCCATGTCTCGCTATGGTTTGGTTTGTTATGCTTTTCAATAGCCTAATAGTTGGAATCACTAGTTTCAAAATGCTGATATTCTAGCACTCACAATGCCAGTTTGGACAAAGAAGAGAATCTTGAAAAATGGGTCATCAGTACCCTCTTATCTGGGCAGTCTCTCAACAGGAAAATCTGTGCATGTGATGAAGCTGTGGCTAAGTCATTATGAAGATGTACTGTCTTGCTAAAAGCCTACCAAAAATTAAAATTTTATGTTAGTCAATAACTATTTAATTTCATGCAACTGATTTAAGATTAAGATTCTGATACGTACCCCTAAAACAGATTCTGGCACCACTTTCAACAACATTCAGTTACTCTGAGCTACATTTTTCAGTATTACTGCTTAAATGTATAATGCCCTTTAGGACAAAAGGAGAGTACTCAAATACAAGTATACATAAAAGCTAAAATCTTAGATCATCTTCATGTTCTAGAGCTCCTGACTTTTCATATTTTAAAATAAATAACTATTCATTACCTCATTCTGAAGAGGTAGTTTTTGAAGAGGTCACCTGAACCCTGCAGTGTGTTTCAAACTAAAGCTAAATGAGGTGTGCACAAGGCTGGAGAGGTGAATGTCCAGGAGGGGCACGTGAGATTTGAGGAGGGGCGTGCAGCAGTTCTAAAATTGCCTGATGAGGAAAAGATAACATTGTGTGATAAAGAGCTGTGACTGCATCAAGTGACAATCTAGGAAATATTTACAAAGTTTCAGGTTGACATTGCTGAAGTCTTGAATTCTTTATTACTACACAATGCTCTTTGCCAACACTGACATAAATATAACATAAATATAACCATATCCTAAAGTATATGGAATTTTATCTGTTAGCGTGCCCCAGCACGTCCTACCAGATCTCAGTCGCAATCAAGGACTGGACGTTAAGGAACCAGAATTTGACAGCTAGACAGAATTCCTCTTTTAAGGTGCACATGAGTACAAATGATCACATTGTATTTTCTATTCAAAAATCCCTTTTATAAATTGCTTTTTGGTCAGTATTATTTCAGTGGTAAAAGTTTGGATGCTAGACTAATTTAATGATGAAAAAGTCCATCAGTAATAGTACATGTTTTAAAATAATCTTATGGTTGCTCTGAGATTTTTCAGAAGGCGTAACCTTTCCTTATATACACTACAGAAGGCACTGCAGCCACCTTACAGGAAAGACAGAAGTACAGCCTCACAAGCTCGTCAGGGAAGCAGTCACATACTATCCACACAAACTATTCATAAAGTGCTCTGCACAACAAAGAGTTCCTCCTTGTATTTTCTTAGGAGCTCAACACGCCTATCTGTAGTCTAAGCCAAAAAAAAAAGGCATACAAAACTCAGGGGAGATTCCTTTTCCATCTTATTTGTAAACTAGAGAAAAAAGAATTTGATGGAGAAAAGAAGAAAAGGAAAGCTAAAATTTTGTTATTTTTTGAGGGCACTATACAAATCTCTCAATACCCTGAGCCTGGCTTCTGGGCACAGATTCATTTGAGATCAAATCTATTTCCCTTTTTCAAATCAGACAGCAATCTATTCTAAAACAGAAAGGGAAGAAGAAAGCGTTATCACCTTGAATTTTGAAAATGCCAACGCTAAGCTTCCTCCATAACCAGCTCCTTCTGGGCAGCTCCTGCCTGGCTGAGGGAGGGGGTCCTGCCTGAGAGCTCCTGGCTCTTCCCAACCTCAGAAAAGGTAACAAGCATGTTCATGTTCAAAAGCATCTATGAGGACAAATTTAAAAAGAAAAATAGACACTGCTTTTAAAAGAGACGCAGCACACTCTTCAAATCAGCATGAATCCATTTTTACAATTTCTGAATTTTGTAGGATCTTGCTCTACTCACCAAAGACCTCATTGCTTTTCAAACTCATTAATAACTTGAGGATTATTTTCCACTTGCATGGAATTTTCAGTAGGCCCTCCTCTGAAATCTAGGTATTGTAGCAAAAATAATGGCAGTAAGCTTTAGTAGGCTGAAAGACACCAGGGCAATTTACAATTTGGAAACTAAATAATTTCTAATTCCCTGATTTATTTTATAGGTTCTGCCTAATATTGTTCAGGTCCTTTACTACATAGCTTGGCTGGGCACATTTGATTTGATTTACATTTCTAGATCTTGATAAGAGAGTCTAGATTCATCATAAGGGAGGTATTGGCCAGGAACACATGCAGAGTCACTTTCTTTGCTACTACTGTGATTTACATCACACTTTAGTAAAGGCTGAGGGAAGTTATGATTAGGTTATATTCTCCAGTTATAAAGAACAAGGTTCTTGATTATTCCACAGCAGTTCTTTACTGATGTTAATCTTTACACATCCTCCCTCAGTCCCAATACACCTAAAATTGGTCTATTTTCTGCCTAGGGAACTCAGCTGCCAAATTAACCAACCTTTTGAAGATCAGGCTTGGGAAAAAAGGAAGGAGGAGAATGAATGAAGACACCACCACTTTTATTTGAGGTTGCATATTCTAGATAAAAGACTAGGAAGAAGATGTAGGACGTAGTGTAGGAGTAAGTTGGAAGAAACAATGAGATATTAGCAAAGATGTTAGTGTGGATCCAGCAAGTACCATTAATTTAAAAATTATAAATATTTGTCATTAGGCTAAGACTCCCCATATATTTAGGTAGAGAAAAGGGTAATGATCTTTCTTTAAAAACTGCTTATGTAACAAAAATACAATTTTCCAGGATATATAATTCTAATGGGAAGTAATATTATTTTATTCCAATTCAATCTGAAAATTATTTTTTTAATAAAAATATAATAGAAGAAACTCAAAAATTAAACTTGTACCTTACATTTAAATTACATAAATGTCTCACATTCAAAACTGTTATCAAGCAGTTTTGTAGGCTTTTAATTAGATACAGGCATTTTATGCCCTGGACAAAGTAGCCACGTAAGTACTTGGTGACTGACTGGAAGAGCTTAGGAGGAAGATATCAATTGCATTTTCCTGAGAACTTGCTACGTGGTGGAGGAAAAAAAAAACCCCAAACACTCGTCTTCATTGCTGGACCCAATGGGAAAAGAAGGCGATGCGCGCCAGTGCTTCCAGCTGGCCAAGGCCAGAGCCCCAGCAGCCCAGGAAAAAGATGCAGCATTCCCTTTCTGCCACACCCAAACCGACCTCCTCACCTCTCACCCTCCTTTTAAATAAAGTAGCTTCATTTTGGTAAAAATGTGCCAAGGACTGAACATGCAACACACAGGAAGGGCATGCTGCATTTTTGTTCCATCCATCAGAAATGACCCGGTGGCGGCTAGGGGAAAGGGTTCCACAACACAATCCCAGGACAGGAAAGAGAACGAGGCTTGGTGATTGCAACTGCCCCATCAAATGATCAGCCACATATTGGTCTGGTGGTTAGAAGGGCAAAGTTGACTGGCAGACTTTCCAGAGCAAATTTCCCAAGCTGTAGCAGCAGTTTCTTTCCATCATGCCTGACCATCAAAAGGTCAGAACTCAGGGTCTCTCCTCTTTCTTCCTGGGAGTGGGCAGACTTGTGGTATTTGTGTTGAAGAAGAAACACTGGCAGCAGAGAATTCTGGTTCCTAAAACATTCTTCCCTCTTTTGTTGGATGGGAAATTTCCTTCTGTTCCACACCAGCTTATGCACTGAAAAATTTTATCTTTAAAAAGAGTTGAGGAACAGAACTGTGTTTTGATGTTAACAAATTGTACAAACACAAGACTTAAGAAATAAGAGTAGATGCTGTCATGATGGTGTGGCTACTTGAAGGCTGCAAATTCTCCTGTAGAGGGAGGACAAGAGCTAATTTTAAAAAGTTATCTCAAATCTAGAGACGCAGAAAAGCCTCACTGAAACCTCGCTGAAAGGTGACTAGGTATATACTACAGATCTAGCAACAACAAAAGCAAAAACGGTTGAAATCATGAAAGACAACTGACACAATACTACATTAAGTCTGCAGATAATCCCCCAGTTGGGTTTTACATGCTATGATTCTAATCAAGCTATAAACAGTTCAAATGAACAAAATTTCTCAGAAACCAATGGTAAAACAATAACGTTGATTTGTAGAATACTTTCTCCTCAAATTATCAACTCATTTTCATTATTATAATGCAACTATCAGGAAGGAAGAAGCAGGAATTAATCTCCTTTTGTAAAAGATAAAATTCACAGGTCAAATAATATGTCCACATTACACATCTGACTGAAGGAAAGAAAATTTAGACCTCTCCCATTTGTAGTTCATTTCACCTTTTAAACTATCAAAAAATTATATATAGGCACATGTCAGTGAACATCATTCTCAGCATACAAAATTTAAACTGCAAAGACCCTTTGAGGTATTTTAAGCTTACTGAATTTGGGGGCTTCGAGACACTGTTTTTCACCTACTATTTTGTCCATACCTTCTACTAGGAACTAGAGATAGGTTCCTCTTATTCATTTCAGGGAGCTGGTTAGTAACTGACAACTATCACAACTTAGTCAGCCTTAACATCATTTTTCAGTTAACAGCAACTTCTGATAAGGATTCAAGCAATCATTTACATGAATACACTATTTAAATGAGGAATAATCTATCCATTTTTAAATTGCTACTGATTTCAACTGGAGAACACTGGCATATCCCAACAAACAACAGATCGCTAATGATTGGCTGACAGAATCCTCAGATTGTATGCTGATAATATTAGCAACTATTCTAGTGTCTATTATAGTATACCAGGTGACTCCCTGAATACTTTATACACATTTGCACTGCATCTGAGCCTCATAACAACTCTATGAAGTGGATGCTATTACTTCTTAATTTACTGGGGTTAATTTACTTCTTAAAGCTGGGGTTTAAAGTGGTTAAGTAACCTGTCCAAAATATCACAGCCAGAAAATGGCAGGCTTGGAATGCATAGCTAGGCACTGACTCCAAAGTCCAAGGTCTTAACAATGAACATACCCATGAACAATTTTCAATAATGCATAATCTGTTTCTTCATTCTGACTAAAACTACTAACCAGAACTGCAGACACTGATATTGTCTCTTTCCATTTAAGGATTCCTTTTAACAAACAATTGACCAAGGTATTGTAAGTCAAAAGATCAAGGAAGGGTAAAAGATTTATTACCTCATATTTAAAGTTAAAAGAACTGGAGGAGTTTGGCACTGATTAGAAAAAAAGCCATATTACTAAAACCTTGGAGGGCAAAACATTTAAAGTACAACTATAGGAGGCTATTATGTAAACAGGGACTCTAGATATATAAACATCCATACTACTACTTTTGCTTATGGTTTTAAGGTTGCTATTTTTTTCAGAAGTATTCTAATACATTTCTTAAAAGTCACTTCCAACAGTCTTATGAGCAGTCATCATATCCAGCAGAATCTAAAACTCCTTAAAGGAAGCCAATGTGAAAACAGGATTTGCTTAACAGAAATCTTTATAAAAAATGGTTAGAATTCATCTATTAAGTAAGAGAATATCAGAAAATGATAAACTCTAAGCTCAATTGTATATACCATGTTAAAAATAACTTAAAAAAAAAACTTCAGATGTTTCCTACTCATTATTACAATCTGAACAGCATTCTACTTGACAAACATTTTAAATATCAGCCTTAAAACGACACAACCCCGCAAAGTACAAAATCTTACTAACAAACTAAAGATCATGCTACCAGAATCTACTGCTTCTAATGGAATAGTTGTTGATTTTGTCATCAGACTTTAGGTTGGGGGTGGAGGGTGTGGGGAGGGGATGACAAAAAGAACTCATAGTGTAGGAATTTCTCCGGTAGTCCAGTGTTTAAGACTTCACCTTTCAATGCAGTGGGTGCGAGTTTGGTCCCTGGTGGCTATCACCGTGCTATTCACAGCAATATGTGCCCTCACCCAAAATGATATCAAGAAAATTGTTGCTTTCTCAAGCTAAGATCCCATATGCCTCTTGGCCAAAAACCCAAAATATTAAAAAAAAAAAAAAAACTCATAGTTTAGGTATCAATAAAACTCTACATGTCTCTGAAATCACAGACAATTTGAGAGAGAGATAAAAGACAACAGATATGATTTTGGGAAAACAAACCTTTTTTCTTGCTTATTCCTTCTTGTATATCAGGAGATCTATAAATCCCAACTTCTACTCTATTTTTATTTGATGTAAGAGCCAAATCTGCTTCTGTGAAGTTATTCAAAATGAAACATCTAGATATTCTGACTTCTTAAAAAAATCTCAGTATATTAATTTAATTATTAACCAAAAATCAGTCAGAGGTCAAAATAAAATTTTTTAAAAACCTCCTTTCTGCTTGAGAATAACCTAAGCTCTATTTTCCATTTGATTTTATTTAGGAAAAAGGCAGAGAACATTGGGGAAGACCCCAAGATTTCAGACACCTCAAATATCAAGTATTTGTTTGTTTGAAAGCTAAGGACTTTAGTAACTAGTTTTAAGATATGACTAAATAATCACCCTTAATTCCAGAGTTAAATGTACTTCAGTGACTGTTAGACATATAATTTGATAAAAATTTCTTAAATATAGTCTAGGAAAAATCTAATGTTCTTTTGTACAAAAATAAATCCCTGTTTTAGATGTAGAAAGGCAGTCATTTGAAACAAAAGTAAGTCCTATTCTTTCTTTCTGGTGACCTTTCAGGCAGTTTAAAAACAAATGAGGAACATTCTGGCACTGACACACTGGACTTTTAAAATTCTAGAGAAATCATCACAGAAAAGGTATTTTAGAAATGCTTAATACTTCTCGAATAAGACTATAACTGACAAAATGTTTTTGTCATGAAATATTTTCATAATACTTTAAAAAAAGGGTAGATGATTTCCTTACATTTAGACTGATCCACTTGGCAGGAAGGCCATATAAGCTACTGTGTTAAATAGTCACTACTTTAGAGAGAATGAGTTTAACTACTTGCTTAGGATTTAAATGGCTGGTACAACAATACAGTAATATCTGAAAAAAAAAAAAAAACCTGAAGTATTTTATTTAAATGCTGTGATCCCTAAATTACTTAAAATCAAAAAGACAAACCTCATTCCTTATCACTGACTAGTAAACTTTTAAAATGTAAAATATTTTATAAAAAGTCTGCCTTCAGAAGAAGGAAATCAACTTTAATGAAAATATCCAAGGGTACAGGTTTTAGGAAAGAAGCGGTCAGTTGCAAGAGTGTGAAAGTCGGTCCTTCTGTTTCAATTCCTTAGCCAAAAACATTAATGCTAAGCATGGTTAGGAAAATGTTTTTCTTGTTTGGAGAACAAACACATCTAAAACTCAGTATCAAACAAATGGCAACAACAGAAAGGAAAACTACCATGTTTCATTCTAACGCTTCATTCTTCTCCGTATCCACCTTATTTAAATATTTCACCTGCTACATTTTTAATGTTCTTCCAATAACATTTCCAGTGGGCCCAATTTGGGAAGAAGAGAATTACCATGTAACCCTGTGAAGGCATGTTCAAATGTCAATGGGATGGTATAATAAGTTTTCCGAGCGTTCTAAGAGTTTAGCAATGCCCTCTGGCAAAGGAGACTGGTAAAGAGAGGAAGGAAAAGAGTCAGAGCAGAGGTGGAGCGCTGGCTGGGTGGTGCTGGTGTGGGGGTAGCATTGGAGGGAAAAAGAGGGTGAATAAAGACAGGAAGATAAACGTGAAGAAACTATGCTGGGAAACTATAACAGCGCTATGAACAGAAATATCATGTGACTCTGGCCCAAACGTTTGAACATTCCACAGACCAAAGTCAATTTTGTAAAAACTTTGCTAGCTACATGCTTGCTGTTCAATTCACGAACAAATAAACCCCAGCCTAATAGTTACTAATAATCATATCTTTAGTATCACTGGAAAATTTAGAGATCATGAATTTTGATGTTTTTGAATAAGTCACATTCTTTTATGATTTTCTTATTCTCATTTTTTAAAATACAAGAAATGTTCTTTTCCTAAACTAAAAGTTATGAATAGATTTTTAAAAGCATGAATGGTATTGTTTATCTTAAGCTACCTAAATGAAGGGCAAAAATTATGTCAAACTTATCAATGAGTGATTTCCCTGGATGAAGTCTAACTTACTTAAAGAAAGAAAATATTTCATAATTTTATTTATGGTGTGTGTTATCTGTGGTACTTAAAGACTAAACTGTCATTAGTGTAAAGTCTTCCCAATTTTCTCCTTTATTTTCAAGAAGAAAGGCATTTATGCAGATGCTGTGTGCCACTGAATAACCTTGAACTGTCAGCTATAATGAAAATCATCACACATCCAAACTGAGTAAATGAAGGTGTTTTTAAGAGGCTTTGGTCCCTAGGCTGACTCTGAAGTCAAAACAGCAATGCTGCTTCTTTCACTTTGATTCCCAGTAAAGACTATGATTCCCAGTAAGAATATACTGACTGCCACATTAGTTATTTTTTTTTATATAAGAAAGTGGAAGTCCTAGAAAGCACTAAATATACTAAATATACTGGGGAATCAAAAAAAGAAAATAGCATTCATTCATAACAAGTGGACTCTTGTTGGGCAAAGAATATAAGGAGGAAAGATATTTTACAGGACACATGGATAAGGTGATTGCTAACAGGCATCATGAGAGGTGAGTATAATCTAAATCAATAATAATTTTAAGAAAACCAATTACTTGGTTATTTGGCAACCACAGTTATCCAAAATAAAACAAACAATCCTACAAGTTCCCAGAAAATTCTGCTGTGCTTTTTGGGAGGAAGAGGAGGCAATACTTTTGTCAGCAAATTTGACTTCTATAATGTGTGAGACATCCTTAATCTATAAAGAAATATTAACTAAAATTTCAAAGTTAAACCATGTCACTCATGTCAAACATGCCACTCCTCAGTAATATCTTTGGTTACCTGCACCGATAATTTATACTGCTGTAAGGGAATAAAGAACAATTATATTTTCTAAATTATTACAAAAAGAAATAGTTAAAGAAAAACATTAATAAAAATAAGCTTATTCAATTCTAGTGACTCCTAATTAGACCTGGTCAGTTTACCTTCACTAACACAGCCTAACTTACCATCAGCTTCCCACCTGCCAACACACACACACACGGATAGTGCTATTCTTGGAGCCCCTAACGGATGCTGATAGCTAATAGCAAAAGGTAGGTGAGGAAAGTTTAACTAAAGTTTAATGATTAGACTAACCAAGTAAACGAAACAAACTTGGTGGGAAGTAAAGCCTCTGGAAAAGGTACAGTAAATTTTCAGCAATGTCTGTGAATTAAAAAAAAAAAAAATTTGATGTTGAAAATCTAATGCTAACTATGGATTTTAGACTGGGAGAAAACTATATCCAGACTGTATCTTCTGCTCACCTTAAAAAAAAAAGAAAATCCTATTCAATTTAACAAATATATAAGCAAACATATGTTCACTTTCTTTTGTCCCTAGCCTCCTACACGCTGTCACTCACTCGGTTTGTTTCAGTGAACAGGAAACGTACCATATCCCCCTGCCTGAATGGGTGTTTTTGGAGAAGCACAAGCATATAGACTAAAATCCTCTGTTTGGAAGCCAGCCCGATTCAAGGAGGGTTCTGATGCACTGCGGTGAATTTTTGGCAATGAGCGGGCCAGCAGCTCAATAGAGGCGAGAATCTAAAAAAAGAAAAAGAAAGGAAAAAAAGAATGAAAATGTAGATGGTGTTAATCTTTAAGAGCCCCATTATACTCTATAAGAAAATGTATGAAATCTTACATTGTTTTTACTGTAATCCCAAATGCCTGGAATGTACTAAAGAAACATACTTTTCCTTTAAAAGAAGAGAAAATTACCTATTACATCTTTTAGTCTCTATAAACTGAATGATAAAAGAAACCCATAGTTAGTTTTTATTTACATCTTATAATTTTAGATCGTTTGCCAGCCTTGGAATAGTAAACAATAACAAATTTAAGATCAACTATATGCCTATTTCTCACAGACCACAAGTCCCTTTTGGGAAGAAGATGGAGTATAAATAACTAAAGCACTATATGACTTCATAAACAGAACCATTAGAGCAACTCATTCTTTGAAGAAATTTAGTAATGGGAAATATCTTTCACACACATAATTAGAAATAGGGTTCCAATGACCCTAGTGCCACAGGAGTGAGAAGTGACAGATGATGACCCATGAATAAAAAAAAAGACAAGAAAACTCTACAAATAGACACCAATAAACAAAATGTAGAAATTCAGCACATTTTTAAGGTACAAAGAAACGGGTTATGACTCCTGAATAGCATGGTAACACATGAAACATACATATGAAGAGCTTGGCACAATGCCTGGCATATAGAAAGTACTCAATAAAATTTTAGCAGCCACAATGATTACTACTATGATTATATACTATACAGTAGTATTCTACACATTATACACTAATTATTATTTTTCTGAGCTACCAAAAATTTTTTTNATGCCTGGCATATAGAAAGTACTCAATAAAATTTTAGCAGCCACAATGATTACTACTATGATTATATACTATACAGTAGTATTCTACACATTATACACTAATTATTATTTTTCTGAGCTACCAAAAATTTTTTTAAAGTTAAACGAAATCTGTATAATGATTAGTATAAGAAGGCAAAGAAGTAAGCGTTGTTACAAAAATTTTTAAATTATAACACACAAATACAAATTCAAATAATACAGAAAAGTATAAATCGTACCTTCCAGGGGTAACCACTGTTAAAGAGTCTATACTTTCTTCTGGACCTTTCCTATGCATAAACATGCACATATGAAAACAGAGCCCAGCCCCACCCTCACCACCATTTAAAATGGTATCACACTACACATTTTTTGGCATTACTTTCTTTCCCCCTCACTGATATCCAAGCCATCTACACAGACACCTTGAGCTTTACGTCTTTTAATTTTTCCTATTATAGTTAACAGTCTAGTATCTATCTACCTGGAAGCAGATTCTTTAGCATATAGAGTAGATTTCTCGGAGTTGAATTACCAGAGCAAAAGATGTATGTATTTTAAGTTTATGGAGTCTACCAAGTCCTTTCAAAAGGCCAAACCAATTTACATTCCTACCAACAAAATTTAAAAGAAAAGCTCTTTCTCACTTCCCAACATTGTTCCCAATGCTGGATATATCGTTAATCTGAGAGACAAAAATAAAAATGTATTTCACAGTTGTGACTTTGTATTTTACTGATTATCACTGAATTCTTAACATCTTGTGCCAAGTTCACTCACCATTTGTATTTTTTTGTGAATCACCAGTGCATATTTTTTGTTCGTTTTCTACTGTCTACCTTTACTTATGGGTCTGTATAACAGAATCACTCTTTATTATACATGCTACAATTTTTTTCCTCAGCGTTTATCTTTCAATATTGTTTTTACTATATAGACATGTAAAATGTTTAATGTAGTCATACCTGCTAATCTTTTCCCTGATAACTTCTGAATTTTGTCTCCTGCTTAGGAGATCCTTTCCTACCTTCAGGTTGTAAAAATCATGTTATAATCTTGTTTTTTACATGTAAACCTTTAGCCATCTGAAATTTGTGTATGGTGGGAAGAGAGAGCCTATAATGAAAATATGAAAAAAGTACTTAAAGTGGCAGCATTTTAATAATCTGGAATATTCATATACGGACTTCATTTTCTAATACCATGAAAAGAGTAAAATATTATTTATGTTTAGAAATATGACCATTTTGTCCCTTTTAATACCATCTGAAAAGTGAGCCTAAGGATATAATCTGCATTATTAATGTACATCAACCACGTTAAACAGGGGGGCCTAGCACATGGGATGTGAAAATGAGAACACGGTGCAGAGTCCTATAAAAATACTTGTCGTTTACTTTGACAGTAATAAGCCAGTTTTTTCCTGGGTTTAAAAAACCCCAACTCTCCCTCAAAGGAATAGCAATGTAGAATTCCAGTTTGTAAATCTGGAATCTACCCACCCAGCCCTTCAGCCTTCCCTCCCTGCTCTGGGACAAGAGAGACTGCTTAAAAGCATAAATTCTATCTTTAATTCTTTAGTTGGGAATAAAAGACTCACACATTTCTGTAACACTGACTTCCAAGAAACTTAGCTAGGACTGGGTACTCAAAGGCATATTCACAAAAGACCAAGTCAGTAATTCTGGTAGCTGAGTTATGGAAGTCAGCACTTTCCACGTGAAATCTGGACCAACTCGCAGAAACATTTATACAGCATTATGATGAATTTAACTGCTGCTGCTGCTAAGTCGCTTCAGTCGTATCCGACTCTGTGCGACCCCATAGACAGCAGCTCATTTCCTTTTCCAATTTAACTGAAACAGATTTATATTGTGTATGATGAATTTCCGAGGTATTATAAAACAATAAATTTTTATGACCATACCTACTACAGCTAAACTTCCTAAGCTTGTTCAGGTACTTAGTTCCAGTTCATGAGGCTTATGAAAAATTATTAACTTAAGGCTATTAGCCTTTCAACTTGAAAACAATCTGTGGAAAGTTTCCAAGAGTTAGAGAATGGCAGACAACACCAAGAGCTGCCGTCTCTTTTTCCCCAGGTAAAAATGCCTCTTCAAATAACCTAATATTAGAGGGATGCTTGCAACCTATTTATTTTATTGTCAAGAAGAATAAAAGTAGCAGTACACAAAGTTTAGTCTGTAGAAAACTATTTTTGCACTAAGATATTATTTGCCTTTTTTACTGTCATTACTTTATAAGTGGAGTTTTCAGAGGCTATATAATGTAAGATATTACAACATAATGAATGCAAAGCAGATAATCCAGCTGTCTTCTTTTTGCAGCAACTTGTGAGAAAGTATAAAACAAATGTCACTTTCCTCTAATTTTTTTTTTTGTTTGGAAAATACATTTTTTCATAAAATATTATATAACATGTAATGGTTTTATTATGTTTAAATAAATTTATAAATAAATATTTAAACCCTTAGTTTTAATTTCTAAAATGGGAATTACTACCTACAAAAACAAAAGGTCTTTGGGGGTCTTCAATAATTTTCAAGTGTAGAAAATGGTTCTGAGATCAAAACGCTTGAGAACTGCTAGACAAAAGCAAAAGCTTTCTGAATATTTTGTATTGGGATCCTAAGTTAGTAGGTTCAACCTTTATAAATCACCTTTAATAATAATGTGTTTACTTATATGAGTCTGCACATAATCACAGGTAATCCAATCTGTGAAATACGAACTGTGTGCTCTAAAAAAGTACTTAAAAATCTCCATTAGAATTATCAGTCTGTCCTTTTAGGTAACATAAAGCTTTTCCTTACTTGGGGAAAGAGTGGTCTTTCATCTCTTTTCTTTTTTAGGCACTCTGCCATTAATCTCTTCATGGCTTTTGGACAGTTACTCCGTACCTTACTGAGATCTGGAGACAGATATCCTCGTCCCACCATAAAAATTATCTGGGGAGGGAAAAAAAAAGCAAATCATATAATCTTGTAAATAAGTGAAAACACTGAAAATTCAACAAGCTGTGCATGTTTTAAGACATGTACTTTTCTGTATGTATATTACACTTAAATAAAAAATTAAAAAGCAAAATGCCACTAGTATTCAGAGTCTTCTATATCACAAATTATGGGAAATGGCAATTCACTCTAGTATTCTTGCCTGGAAAATCCCATGGACAGAGGAGTCTACTAGGCTACAGTCCATGGGGTCACAAAGAGTCAGACATGACTGAGTGACTTCACTTCATGGGGAATCAATACTTAATGTGCTGCAAGCTGAAATTTTCATGATCCCGTGAGCACTGCAAAGGTCTTCTAACTGCTTCCCATGCTTTCAGTCTTTCCTTATCCAGTCCATTTTCCCACTGATTGGGTAATCATTCTGAAATACAGATCAGATTGTACCTCTTCCATTTAACCAAGAGTTAACCTTTGGTTAACCAAAGTTAATCTGTTAAGCAGTTGTTCTGGCATCTGAACTTTGAACTCTTGCTGAGGAAACTCTAATGGGGCATTGAGTTAAATAAGTCTGAGAATCAGTCTCCTCCAGAGGGTAGAAGGTGAATTGGGAACTAACATCTTCTGTTTAACAAAGTAAAAAGGTTTATCTTCCCTGCGCGCAGAGATTTGTAATTTTTCTGATTTCTTTCTAATTTTCTGACTTGCAGTTCTTTTGAAAGTGGGCAAAGACAGATGTTAACAGTCTTAAGTCTTAGGGAGAAGACAAGGATTTTGATTTTAGAGGGAAAAGGTTCAACAGGGGTAGACTGGATGCTCAGNTTTTTTTTTTGTTTGGAAAATACATTTTTTCATAAAATATTATATAACATGTAATGGTTTTATTATGTTTAAATAAATTTATAAATAAATATTTAAACCCTTAGTTTTAATTTCTAAAATGGGAATTACTACCTACAAAAACAAAAGGTCTTTGGGGGTCTTCAATAATTTTCAAGTGTAGAAAATGGTTCTGAGATCAAAACGCTTGAGAACTGCTAGACAAAAGCAAAAGCTTTCTGAATATTTTGTATTGGGATCCTAAGTTAGTAGGTTCAACCTTTATAAATCACCTTTAATAATAATGTGTTTACTTATATGAGTCTGCACATAATCACAGGTAATCCAATCTGTGAAATACGAACTGTGTGCTCTAAAAAAGTACTTAAAAATCTCCATTAGAATTATCAGTCTGTCCTTTTAGGTAACATAAAGCTTTTCCTTACTTGGGGAAAGAGTGGTCTTTCATCTCTTTTCTTTTTTAGGCACTCTGCCATTAATCTCTTCATGGCTTTTGGACAGTTACTCCGTACCTTACTGAGATCTGGAGACAGATATCCTCGTCCCACCATAAAAATTATCTGGGGAGGGAAAAAAAAAGCAAATCATATAATCTTGTAAATAAGTGAAAACACTGAAAATTCAACAAGCTGTGCATGTTTTAAGACATGTACTTTTCTGTATGTATATTACACTTAAATAAAAAATTAAAAAGCAAAATGCCACTAGTATTCAGAGTCTTCTATATCACAAATTATGGGAAATGGCAATTCACTCTAGTATTCTTGCCTGGAAAATCCCATGGACAGAGGAGTCTACTAGGCTACAGTCCATGGGGTCACAAAGAGTCAGACATGACTGAGTGACTTCACTTCATGGGGAATCAATACTTAATGTGCTGCAAGCTGAAATTTTCATGATCCCGTGAGCACTGCAAAGGTCTTCTAACTGCTTCCCATGCTTTCAGTCTTTCCTTATCCAGTCCATTTTCCCACTGATTGGGTAATCATTCTGAAATACAGATCAGATTGTACCTCTTCCATTTAACCAAGAGTTAACCTTTGGTTAACCAAAGTTAATCTGTTAAGCAGTTGTTCTGGCATCTGAACTTTGAACTCTTGCTGAGGAAACTCTAATGGGGCATTGAGTTAAATAAGTCTGAGAATCAGTCTCCTCCAGAGGGTAGAAGGTGAATTGGGAACTAACATCTTCTGTTTAACAAAGTAAAAAGGTTTATCTTCCCTGCGCGCAGAGATTTGTAATTTTTCTGATTTCTTTCTAATTTTCTGACTTGCAGTTCTTTTGAAAGTGGGCAAAGACAGATGTTAACAGTCTTAAGTCTTAGGGAGAAGACAAGGATTTTGATTTTAGAGGGAAAAGGTTCAACAGGGGTAGACTGGATGCTCAGACCCTGATGCTGGAAAGACTGAAGGCAAAAGGAGAAGAGGACAGCGGAGGAGATGGTTAGATAGTATGACAAGACTTAATGGACGTGAATTTGAGCAAACTGTGGGAGACGGTGAAGGACAGGGGAGCCTGGAGTGCTATAGTCCATGGGGACATGACTTAGCTACTGAAAAACAACAAAGCCCAAGGTGGAAAGAGGCAGTCAGAGATCCTTAGTTACAGGGCAGAATTGATGAATTTTAGGAACAGTCAAGTTTGATATCCTACTTTATGTTATTTCTGGTTTGGTGCTGTACTAACCCTTTTAAACTACACGCTGATTTGCCCGAGTACCACCAAAGTGAAGTTAGTTTAATTTCGCTTACCTCCTTTCCCATCTTCTCTCACTTCATAACAGGCATATCTTTTACACATATGCAATTTAAATATATTGCATATCACAATGTATTGCATAAATGACACTGCATTGTGTGACATATTGCAATCACAATATATTGCATATATTACACTGTGTCAAGGTGTAAAACTGCTCAGGGTACCAAAGGGACACTCAAACACTGCTGCCTAACTGGGCTCTAGTGAATGGGTAGCAAATCCCTTTGTAAGACAACTGGTTTCCAAGTCTTTGCTTTCAGCAAAATCAACTGAATTGCCAGCTAATTATCAAAATGATTTAACAACAAGTTATTAAATAATTTTTGGTATGCAGTAGAAAGTATAGTGATTTACAGTGCTGTGTCAGATTCTAGTTTACAGCAAAGTGATTCAGTTATATATATTCTTTTTCAGATTCTTTTCCATTACAGGTTATCGTAAGATATTCCCTATGTTACACAGTAAGTCCTCATTGTTTACTAGGATTTTATTTTTAACTTAAGCACTTTAAACTTCTTGACTGTTTCAGCCAGAGGAGATACTATGTAGTTTCACTGTTTGATCATTTATGTTTAAGAAACATTTTGTCAGTTCCAATGGCATCTTTCAGCTTTCAACCTGTTGAACAGTTCTCAGTTACATTTTATAGAGTTCCTTGTTATTGTTCAAAGAGCAAATTTTTTCCTTGTGAGAGTTCACGAAATCTTCAGTTATGGCCATGTGCTTCTGATCCATGGCTTTGTCTCTTTTCCTTGCGCAGACTTAAAAAAATTAATTGATTTTAACTGGAGGCTAATTACTTTACAATATTGTGGTGGTTTTTGCCATACATAGACATGGATCAGCCACGGGTGTACTTGTGTACCCCCATCCTGAACCTCCTCTCACCTCCCTCCCCACCCCACCCCTTTGGGTTATCCCAGTGCACTGGCTTTGAGTGCCCTGCTCCATGAATTGAACTTGCACTGGTCATCTATTTTACACATGGTAATTCACATTTCAACGCTCTTCTCTCAAATCATCCCACCCTTGCCTTCTCCCACAGAGTCCAAAAGTCTGTTCTTCACATTTGTGTCTCTTTTGCTGTCTTGCATATCAGGTCATCATTATCATCTTTCTGAATTCTCTATATATGCATTAATATACTATACTGATGTTTCTCTTTCTGACTTACTTCACTCTATATAGTAGGGTCCAGCTTCATCCACCTCATGAGAACTGACTCAAATGCATTCTTTTTAACTGCTGAGTAATATTCCATTGTGCATATGTATCACAAGTTCGTTATCCATTTGTCTGCTGAAGGACATCTAGATTGCTTCCATGTCCTGGCTATTGTAAACAGTGCTGTGATGAACATTGGGGTACATGTGTCTCTTTCAATTCTGGTTTCCTTGGTGTGCATGCCCAGCAGTGGGATTGCTGGATTGTACGGCAGTTCTATTTCCAGTTTTTTAAGGAATCTCCACGCTGTTCTCCATAGTGGCTGTACTAGTTTACATTCCCACCAACAGTGCAAGAGGGTTCCCTTTTCTCCACACCCTCTCCAGCATTTATTGTTTGCAGGCTTTTTGACAGCAGCCATTCTGATTGGCATGAGATGGTACCTCATTGTGGTTTTGATTTACATTTCTCTGATAATGAGTGATGCTGAGCATTTTCCATGTGTTTGTTAGCCATGGCTTTGTCTTAACTGACATTAATTAACTTCTGTTTCTTAATAAAGCAAAGAAGAAATTCAATAGAAGCAATAAGTAGGTCAAGCAATATAATCTGTGTGAAAGTTGACAAGTCTTGTTATTTTGGGGACTTGTGAAATAGTTTAAGATGGTTTTATGTGATCAACTTGTAGAATAGATACATATTTTCCTATGTTTTCTTTTGAAAATTAAATTCAACGTTTAGAGTATTTTAGTGAATATAATTGGGTTTATAAAGATAGAATTTTCAATTTTAATGACTCTTCTCCAAATAAATAACTTGCTATTACTTTTAGTTTAATAAAACTATAGTATTTCTATGCATATATTTATATATTTTGAAGAAGGAAATGGTGATCCACTCCAGTGTCCCTGCCTGGGAAATCCCTTGGACAGACAAGCCTGGCACACGACCATCCATGGGACTGCAAGAACTGGACACGACTTGGCGGCTGAACCATGACATAGAAAGAGTTCAAATAACCAGGGACACAGTTATACGGTGAAGAATTAATCTCGCCCACAGGGAGGGCTGGCTCCTAGAAGACCTTGGTTCGGTCCCTAGGTTGGGCAGATCCCCTGGAGGAGGAGTGAATGAGCGACTAAGCACCAGCACCACCTGGAAGATAATCTCTAAGCCCTGGAATGTTCTGCCTGGTAAGAGTGCCTTTGTTTACCTGGGAGTCTAAGATCATGTCAGACAGTCTTATTCTATCATTGTGATTTACTGAGAGGGCTTTGGCAACTCACTCCAGTATTCTTGCCTGGAGAATCCCAGGCACGGAGGAGCTTGGTGGGCTGCCGTCTATGGGGTCGCACAGAGTTGGACATGACTGAAGACTTAGCAGTAGCAGCAGCAGAGAGGGCTTTAAGTTATATGGTATCAGTTTGACCTCTGCAGGGGCTAACCTAAGGTGGCCAAGTGTATCTATGTGACTGAGGCCTGAGAATAACTCTGGCCTCCAAGACTCCAGCGAGTTTCCCTGGCTGGCAATACGTTCTGCATACTGTCACACGTGGCTGCCAGAACTTAGTACTGGCCACAGCTGCACTGGAAGAGGACAACTGGAAGCTCCATATGTGACACCCTCCTGGATTCTGCTCTATGTGCCTCTTCCTGTGGCTCATTTTAACCTGTATCCTAATAAACCACCATGTGAGTATTAACAACTTCCAGTGAGTTTTCTAAGACTTAATGAGTTACTGAACCTGAGGGTGGTCTGCTGAGCTCTGCATACAGTTGTAACAAAACTTCTGACTTTCCTATACTCTTATTAATATTTATTTGAACTGTATTTCCCAGCACTTCTTTAAAAATAAAACTAGAAAAAGGACTGATGCTAAATCCCTGCTTATTCCAGCAAAAGTCTTATTTTTCACAAATATATGGATAAAGAGAAAATAAAATCCCATGTTGTTCATTAAAATACACATTTCCAATAAAATTTTACCTGTTTCTATTTATCAAAACCCGTATGTTATTTTCATCAGGTATATATTAATAATTGTTAATAGATAATTTGGAATTTAAAAAGTTAACAGAGCTTAAGGTCATTGGCAACTTTTTTTTTAATTCTAAATTAAAATCCATATTTTTTGTTGCAGAGATATAATTTGAGTGATCAATAAGAGGTTTTAAAGCATAAAAATGTTACGTGAGGAAAAAAAATTCATTGGAGAAAGAATAATACAAATATTCAATAGTTTAAAGGCAAAAAAAGAGCCATGTAAAACTTGCAGAAATTTTAAAGTATATAACATTCATTCATACATGTTTTGTATGTATATACATACATATATATATATACACATATTTTGGCTGCATTGTGCAGATCTTAGTTCCCCAACCAGGGATAGAAACTGTGTCCCCTGCAGCGGGAGCACAGAGTTTTAACCACTGGATGGCCATGGAAGTTCCAAAACTTATAAAAATTAATGAAGAAGTTTTATATTTTTAAAATAAGTAATGATGGTAAGTATCAAAATAAAGTATGACTTAGATTTTAATTGGCACATTTAAAAGTTATATAATCGCATTTTTTGGAAATGTCAATATAATACACTGAAAATTACATTCTTTGCAATGATTTAAACTTTTAAGGGAAGGTCTTTCCTGGATGTAATTCATGGATAGGAAATTAAACTGGCACTTATACTATAAAATCAACAGCTCGGTTTGAAACTCTGGGACTGGTTACTTTCATCCTCAGTCTACACGTCTGTACTTGCACTCCGGGTGTCCCTGCCCGCCATTCACTCCTGTTTGGTTGGAGCACACATCTGCTCATCCTCAACATCACTTCCTGTACTGCCTCAACAGAACTGTGGACTCCCCTGAGAGCACAGCCTATGTTTTACTCATCTGTGTATCACTCTAAATCCCAGACAGTAGGTATCACAAATTTTTTTATTAAAATATCTTGCATGTTGATGACTTATTGGCTTCCTTAGAGACTCAGTGGTAAAGAATCCACCTGCCAATTCAGGAGACTTAGGTTTGATCTCTGTGTTGTGAAGATCCCCTGGAGAAGGAGATGGCAACCCACTCCAGTATCCTTGCCTGGGAAATCCCATGGACAGAGGAGACTGGCAGGCTATAGTCCATGGAGTCACAAAAGAGTTGGACATGATTTAGCAACTAAACAACAACAAGAAGAATATACTTGTTATTATTCCCTGGTAATTGTCACTTCCTGTCTCCTTTAGATCTTGCAGCTTAGAACCCAGCCACCATACTGGGAGAAAGTCCAAGGTTCCTGTGAAAAAGTCCTCACAAAAAGACCTATGTTGAGAAGAACTGAGGCCCCGGCCTCTGGCCATGACTAAGCTTCCGGCTGACAGCTAACTGGTTAACTGGTCATACCTTCTCATGTATGCAAATGAGCTATTTTGGAAGTAGATACTTCACCAGCCAGTGAACTGACCACAGCCAATACCATGTGAAATAGAGATAAACCTTCCACACTGAGAAACACACTGTAGATTTATTGTTTAAGTCACTACATTTTAGGTGGTTGGTTATACAGCAATAATAACTGGAATTCATGTGAAATATAAACATTATGCTATTTTCTTCTAAGATGACACAGCACTTCTGTTTCAAGAGAAAAAAAAGTCACTATATCTAGCTTAACTGAGCACATTATTAATCCCAATTTAATAGCGAAGCTACACTGCAAGAGGTAAGAATAGGGTGACTAGACAGCAAAACAGAATGATAAAGAGAGGGGAAAGGACAAAGCAGTTTCTCAGACTTTTGGCACTCGGTTAAGTGAAATAAAAAGGCATGCTACTCAGCAAAGTGATATAGGGATGGTCAGTCCTCAAGGAGTTAAGAGGCCTGTTTAGGAAAGAATCTGATCTTTGTTAACTTTAAGGAATTCTTTAGTTCAATCTCTTATTTTTAATAATTGGGGGGAAAAAAAAGATACTTAGAGAGGTACAGTGGCCAGGTCATGCAGGTTGTGAGTCCAACATCTGCCATCACATCAGGCTGTTGACCAGTCCTATCTTGAATTTACAGGGAAAACCTGCTGCCTCAGACTTCTGAGGGGTGAGAATATGGGGGGATGGGCCTATATTACACAGTAAAGAAGAAGCTGTACCATCTCCCATGGAAAAAAATAAAGATTACTCCTAGATTTTCAAACAGAAGTCTACTCTGAGAGCCATGGAAATTAAAGCATGAGTAAGACAGAAAGAAAAATCAAATCAAGGAGATGGATGGACACTACCTGGGGTGACTTCACTGGGGAGGACTAGAGCTTCTGATTCAAAAGGGAGTTCCACGGAAAGCGCCTCTAAAAGACCACAGACTAGGAAGTAATGAAGTAGAATGGGGATGGTGGGAAGAGAACACAGTTCTTTCATACCCTTTTCTCTTCACCAAACACTTGGTTTCAGTCTGGCAAATTTCAGAAGGCTCTAACTATACTACCAGAAAGAATTAACTAGTAAAGGCCTTACCCTTCTGTTGGCCACTCACTTCTCTCATGGGAAGTAAGCCTTGCACAGCATTTATTACACTCCCATGGAGGACAAAGCACCTAAAATGCCAAGAAGTGGATGAGTGCAGAACTCTGGGATGCTTTTTCCATATTTTGGAGACACTGCTACTTATTTCCATAATAGAACTTTATTATTTTATTAAAACAAACTTATTCACTGACAAACGGATTTCATCCAGATCTTAGGTTCATAATTTTTTTATTATTTTTTTGACTCTATGATAAATCAACTGAAACTAAACTAAAATTCCCTCATAATTCATCTAGAAGAACAGTATGGCTAGGAAAACTGAACACGGCACAGGGTATTATGCTGGATGGTTAATAAGACCGTAAGAGGCAGAGCACATGAAGCTGGTAAACTAGAGGCAATCTTGCTCCTCAGAATGCCATCATCGAATCAATCATCTCAGTAATCTAGGACCTGTCACAAGGACGGTAAGTGCAATGTTTCAATTATGTTCTTTAGCTTCTATTTAGCCCACTCTGAATCTAAGTTTCATGGAGGCTTAAAAGAATCAGGTCATCAGAAGCCAGGTCATAGTTTCTTTTTAACACTTAGAGCTATAATTCAACATTTTAAAGCTATGAAGTAGTTAGAAAGACCAAACAAAATTAAAAAATTTTAGTTTTAGACCGACTTAGGTGGAAATGTAGCCTATTTAAAAAATCCTCAAGATAGAGAATCACAGCCATTGTTGAGTTAGGGTCATATGGTGATTCAATAAGTACACGCAAGCATATGACAACTTAGATTACTTCTCTGATATTACATGATAGTTAAAATTCTTAGTGAGAAAGCTACCCAGTATCTTTAGAAAGCTTCAGTATTACCAAACAGATTGACAGTTGAACTGCTGACCAAAAAACTACTAAAAGAAGCATTATACATTAAAAACTATCATTTCATTGGGTTGGGAGGTTATGATCAAACACATACAACATTCATGCTTTTAAAAAGACTCTTTACACTGGTGACTCTCCGTGTGTATTACAAACACCCAGCAAACCCATTAAAATGCTAATGCATGGACCCAACCCCACTGAATCAGCATCTGCTCCAGCATCTTCATTTTTAAATTATCCCAGTGATTCACATGCAAATTACAGTATAATGTATAAATATTATTTTAATCCCAATTTATATGGTCAACTATTGTTCTTTCATATATTAAGTGTAACTGCTGCAATCTCTCTCCACACACACACACACCCTCTTTTAAAATGTTGAGGTATATGAGGTAATTTTAGTAAAGAAAATTCATTTTTCTTGGCCAGTGTTAAAAGCCTAGGTGAATTTAACATGGCGGGGATCAAAATGACAAAGAGCTGAATGAGGCTATGGTGACACTTTGGAAGACAAGAAGAGAGAGCAGGAGCTTAGGAAGAGAGAAGTAAAAAGTTCCCTCCTATGTGAATTCTTATCACAGAAAAATGAAACCATGATATAACAGTCCTTTCATTTATCTAGCTTTAAAAATCCAAAAAGTAGGGAGAAATCTTAGCAATTTTAAAAGGACTTGGTATCAAGAAGTTCACAGCTGAGTGCCTGCTCGGACCTGACTGCACAAACTGTGACAGAGTAGAAGGCCTAAGCCCAGATGCTCCAGTACTGTGCCGTGGTCACGAGGCAGGAGCCAGATCCAGCACTGGGTCTCTAGTTTCTAGTCAGGAGAGCATGAGGTTCACCCCACCACAACCCTGAAGTATGGTATTTCAAGCAAAGGTCTTATATGCTGCTATTACTGTCAAAAGTACTGAATAAAAGGTTCTAAACTTGGAACCAAGATCAAGAGTTCTATCCTTCATGCTTACCCGGGATCCAAGACTTCTTTGCTACAATGAATTGGAGCCTCTCAATGAATAGTAAAATGAACCCCAAGAAATAGTGAATATTTACCTGGTCCCTGTTGTTGATATTTGAATAAGGTAACTGTCCGGTCATCAATTCATACAGAACAATCCCAAATGCATATACATCTGACTGAAAGCTATATGGGTTTTTATCTTGCATTCTGATTACTTCTGGTGCCTGGTAGAATATAAAAAGAAAAATATTCTTGTTTATTATTCACATCAACCAAATAACGACTGAAAATCAAACTATTATAATTCTCAGAACAATGTTTTTATCATTAAATAACCAGAATAATGTATTTATTATTAAGTAACCTACGGAAAATATGTAATCAATTCTCTTATTTATGGCCAAAGAAAGAAAACTGATTATCAAAGATAAACAAAAAAAAAAATGCTCTGTAAACTCTGAGAGAAGCAGTACGAGATTCCAGATACATTATTAACATTTAAAAAATTTTAACAGCTGCTCTCTTTCTACACATAATACCATTACTGCCATTTGAATTTTTCCCATTACTTTTCCTATTGAGTGAGTTCACACTTTCCATTACTGACTCAGGAGAGAAACCCTAGACCTGTCATTATGAGATATTTGGAAGTAGCATAACCACTATGGTAATCATCTGAGAATTTAAGTTTTCCCATTGGTACAAATGAATTTCCTCATCTCAGCACAACTTAGACAATCATGGTAAAATTTCAAGACCGATACATTCAAATGCCTTTCCTGTCTCCAAAAGCAGTATAATTATGCCATGGACGCTTTATTAATAAAACCAACAGACAGTAGGTAGATTTAGTAGAAAATGGTATAAAGATTCTTTTGGCTGCTGCTTCTTGGGCAAAGATACAGACCTAATCATATTTGCTATATTTTTACACATTTCAGTTACTATAGTCTACAACTAGATTCCTTATTAGCCATTTACACGTAATATAATAGATGGCTGATTAAATATTGGCTTTAAAGAGTTTCTTCACCTTGGATCTTCTGGACTGTCTCACTGGGAAGAAATTAGAGAAAAACAGGGTAACAAGACTTAGTGAAAACATGAGTCTGATACCAAAACCAGGACGAGCTGCAAAAGTGGCCCGAAGAGCTGGAACAAGATTTCCAGTTAGTGGTCAGGGCAAGGCAGGACAGAGCATCTTACAAGGAGTGACAGCACTCTTCAGTCTTACCTGCAAAACAGAATCACCTATGCAGCCTTTCCCCTCTGAACATCCAGCTCAGTAATACACCATCAGAGTCTAGGGATGGGAACAGCTTCAACTGCTAGTTTTTATAGCTCCCCAGATGACTTTAATGCCCACCAAGGTTGAGAAGTGAAGTGAGGTTGCTCAGTTGTGTCTGACTCTTTGCAACCCCATGGACTGTAGCCTACCAGGCTCCTTCTCCATGGGATTCTCCCTCCATGGGATTCTCCAGGCAAGAGTACTGGAGTGGGTTGCCATTTCCTTCTCCAGGGGATCTTCCCGACCCAGGGATTGAACCCGGTTCTCCCGCATTCCAGGCAAACGCTTTAACCTCTGAGCCACCAGGGGAGAGATGTATGGGAGACCCAGATGCGAGTCAAGGATGGGGTGGGGTGGGGGTGTGGTGAAGGTTGCATCTACTTGGTTTTGTCATGTATTTTCTTGATAACTGTTCTTGGTAGTACAGTGCAAAATAAACCCCACACAACTGTGATGTAATGAACAAGCCAGATTATCAAGAGGCTGGTTATGATACAGACATAACTTTCAAAGCCAGGATGCAATTTCTGTGAGGAACAGCTGAAGAACTGCCTTCGTGAAATTTAGTTTTACTTCAATGCTGTTGGTAGATGGTTTGATGAAAAGTCATATGTGATCTATTTATAAGAAATGCATGATTTATCCTCAATTAATTTAGTAACATAAAGATTTTCACAAAAGGTTTTCTTATTTAAGATATAAATAAAGATTGAGAATACCACTGTAAATAATTCAGGGACTTACCTAACCTTTGGTTCTGACCAAGTTCTTCTCTCCTAGTCTATGGATGTTCCTGTTTATGAAGGCAGGATCAACTCAAAAGGATTTTACTCAACAATTAAGTGTACTACTGACTAATCTCTTGTCTTAAAACTCAGCTTGGTGGAATAAAGGATGTATTAACAAACAAGAAATTAAAAGAAAATATAAAACAATATATAATAGTCTATAAACTGTATAATCTAAGGTTTTTGGAAAAGGACAAACCTGGAGACTTGACTGAGCCTAACTTTCCCACACTAGTTAAAATAAACACACCTTTAAAACATGTATCAACTGTTTCTTTATAACTGTAGATTTTGCAATTTCACCCTCTCCCAAGATACATTGTTATCTTTGTTACAAGGTGTATGCCTTAAAGGTGTCTTGAGATCCAGATTACAATGATTAGTTTGTTTATAATTATATATTAAAACAAATATATATTAAAGAAAAATATACCTAGCTCTAATTACTAAATCCCAGAAAAGGCATTCAACATCCATTAGTTCAACCCAGTGTTAAAGACGGAAAAGAGGAGGTCAAGAAACAGGCAGGTTAAGAATCAAAAGTACGAGAGTACAGACCTCCAGACTCCAGGTCCAATACCAACCCTCTTCCACCTTGCCACTCACTCTAATGCCAGTTATTATAAGAAATCATAACCAAATTTAACCCCAGGCTTATCATGACTAATTCAGAATCCTCCTCTTAGAACTGCTACAGTAAGTTCAGGGAATTCAGGCAAATGTGGCTTTGAAAGCCCTTGCAGTTTTGCTTTTTCCAACAGGTGTCCCAAAGTTTTACTGCAGATTAAGTCAAAACTTAAAACTGCACTAACAGTTTTGGAACATCCTGTATTCAACTTGGAGCACAGGTTCTCAAACTTTTGGGTCTCAGGATTTTTCAGTCTTAAAAATTACGGAGGACCCCAAGAAATGTCTGTTTGTGTGGATTATACCTACGGATATTGAGCATATTAAAACTTAACTGAGGAACTGTTAAAATATTTATTAAATTATAAAACAACCATTAGCCGTTAAGACAAATTAGTCTTTTTTTTTTTTAATGAAAACTAGATTTTCAAAAACGAAGCTTTGTGAGAAGAATACTGCAATTTTTTTTCCTTGCCATGCCACAAGGCATGCAGGATCTTGGTTTCCCCACCGGGGACTGAACCTGTGACCCCTGGAGTAGAAGCATGGAGCCTTAACCACTGGACTGCCAGGGAAATCCCTGTAGTTTTTTTTGACTGGTTTAACAGCAGCCAGCTACGGTCACATATTCACTTATGCACTCAATCTGTTGTGATGTGTTGAACAGTATGAAGAAAAAGCTAGTCTCATGCAGGACAACCTTGGGAGACCTTAAAGGGTCTTAAGGACCCTCCTGAGAAGAGCTGGCTTAAGAAAAGCCCTAGGACTGACTGCCCTTTTCACAGCATGCTGAAAGGAAGTGAACAAAAGGTTTAGTTCCCTCTTCTTATAATTTCTCTTCTTTTCCACAAAGCAGAAATAGGAATAAAGAAAGAACAAGGAGCTATGCAGGGCACACAAGGCTGACAGTGTTAAAAATCTACCTTTGATTTTTCTTTTTCTTTCCCCAGCTGCCCATAATTATACAGTTCTTTCTAGTCTAAAGAAAGTAACTTTCCAATTTAGGTTTAAATAAGATTGTGAAACAGTCTCTTGTTCTTAAAAGGAGTAGTTCTTTTATTGAAACCTTAACAATGGCTGCAGATCACACCTACTTTTAAATTGCATACTTGTTTTGTTTTTTTGAAACAGCATACACAGAACATTCTAAACACAAAATATTTTAGAGAGACAATTCTGAATAAATCTTAAGCAGTGCTTATAAAAGATACATTCTTTTGTTTAAGATATACTGAAGCTGGTTCCATAATATTCTTCCTAAAGATAAAATTAAAATCTATTTATAACAAAATACGATCAACATTGGTTTTTGTGTATACTGAGAACTATGAGAACACTATAGTTGAAATCGTCAATGACTTTCTAATAACAGCATCTCAGGGGCCAAAAATTTAATTAATGGAGAAATAGCCTCAATTCTTACCATCCACAAAATGGATCCAGACAACTGTTCAAACTGATGGGACCCACTCCATCGAGATTTCACTGTGGCTAGACCAAAATCACCTATTTTTACTGTGAGGTCTTCATGAAGAAAAATATCTGAGGTGTAGTAAGTAAAGGAAAACAACAAGTCTCATTTTCTTATCAAAGCAAGCATTATGAAGATTTTAGGTATGAGATATAATTTCCACAATTCTTTATTATGATATTCTTTAAAAGGAAGCATAGTACTTCGCATTTCCTTTTAAAGTTAATAAGTATGCTTTAAAAATAGTGTCATTTGAACTATATGACCTGCTTTTAGGATTTTTGGTGCCTCAAACATGGTAAGATGAGGTAAGCTATTTTCCTAAGTTTGTGGGAGACCTTGAGACTTCCCCATCGGATTTTAGTAAAAGAGGCCCAAATATCCTTCTGGCACTGCTAGGAAGACTATAAAGCTCTTCACTAGCATTGAGGCACCTGGCAGATTGGATCTGAATCTGGGCTTATGGAGGAAGAAGAATCGTTATGTTTGCCTCACCTCATTGTTATATAATGTAGAGCCATCAATTACATCTCAACGACCACTAAACAACGTCAGGGCATTGAAAGAAGCTAGTAGACAGCTACAAAACTATGCATGTTATAGTGCTTACAGGACATAAACAAGCAATCACAGTCCTACTATCATAAGGACTTAATAGATTTTTTTTTTGCAATGGTTAGCTGTTCAAAAACCAAAAGCAGGTTGTAGCATTGTGTACTACTACCCTCTTAGGCAAACCCATTTATTGATTCCCTTTACAGTGTATTGTTGAACTCAGCGTGAAAACTGGTTTTACATAATGTGAAGATAAAATGCAGGAGAAAAGGTCAGGATGTTTTCAAACTTCGCAGACAAGTTCAGGAAGGATACTATTACTCTTGAGGTCTCTGTGGATGATTGACTTGGCGTGTAAGTAACTGAAAAACAAAACATCATTTTAACCTGAGGAGGGCTAACGACTCTGGCCTCAGTATCTATAGAACACATTTAGGGGTGTAAACAAAGATTTATTTAGAATCATGACACAACTGCAAACTGCACATTGTGATAATCCCATTATAGAAGAAACAGTAAAACAGACTGCAAGTGAACTGAGGATTTAGGAACACATTACTATTATGGTACAACCAAAATCTTCTTTTCTATTGAATGACTTTGCTTTATCTTTTACTATTTACCAATACAAACCTTCTACTCCAGTCACGCCTATCTATCCAGGTCCTTTAAGTATACCTTGGTATTTAATCCCATCTCTGTGATCAATGCTCCCCTCCCACACCAAATTAGCTTTCTTTCTATTCTCCACTGAATGAGACTTATTCCTTAACAATGAATAAGTGACGTTTTCCCAAGACTCAACCATAAATGAAGTGATCTTTCCCCTGTTCAGTTATTACTGTAACAGTTTGATTCATGTTTTTTTTTTTCACCTATGTTCACTTTCTATTCAGAATATAAACTCCATTTGATAAAATAAAACCACTTTTAAATGTTATTGTATTATATGTTCTTAAAATACCTTCTTAAAACTATTGAGGAATTTTCTACTGTAACGGACACAGTGAATCTATTTCAAAGTCAATGATAAATTTAAATCATCTGTTACCCCTAAAAACTGCCTCAGTTGAGTTTATTGAGGCAAAGAGCTGTGTCTGGTTTATTTCTGTTTATCCCCAGTGCCTAGTAGCATGCCTGGCATGTGGTAAACATTCAAAACATATACGTTTAATCAACGACAATGAGATAAATATAATGTCCTAGTGAAGGTTATTTTTCTTCATTTAACTGTAAGAAAAGCAGATATATGAGACTTTTGAAATCTAACGATGACTATTAGGAAATAAATTTTTCCTTAAAGTAAGACTTTAAAATTCAAATGATATAATCAAAATTATATAATGAACACTGTTTAAAATAAAACATTTGCAAATAATTAACTTAATTATTTGTGCTTTCTCATCTTCAATTTCCTCATCCAGAGATCAAGACTTTGAAATTTTTTCTCAGACAAAATTTTTATTTAAAATTTCTGCTTATACAAAGCCAACTCCTTCTCCAAATACTCTTACATTATTCTGTTTATTTCCCTTCACACCATTTATCACAATCTGAAATTATCTTGTCATGAATTTTTAGGCTGAGAGTCTGACAGGCTACATCACACTCACTCTTGCATCGAAAGAAAACACAGTTATCAGTTATAGGCCTCATATGCTTGAAAAGTTCTGCAGTGACATAGAAAGGTTCAAAAGGAGAAAAATGAGTCAATCAAAAGCTGTTCCAAGATGGGGAGACCTTATCCTCATTAGAAAGAAAAGTGGATAGGTCATGATACTGGTGGTGGAGTTTGGGACTTCAGTTAGCTTATTAGTATTTGAAGGTGAAGGTGAAGGTGAAGTCACTCAGTCGTGTCCGACTCTTTGCGACCCCATGGACTGTAACCTACCTGGTTTAGACACAGAAAAGGTGTGGTCTCTGGAAAGAGGCCGTCTCCTTTGAAATTAAAGACAACAACAACAAATGGGTGCTACATATGAAAATAGATAGGCATGATGAAGTTACAAGATGGGAAGATACAGGTATTCTTGATGGATAGTATCAATCTTTTCAACAAATTTGATACAAAGAAACACACCAAGAATAATGTAGATAGAAATATAACTAGAGGGTTGAAGAGAGAAAATTTCTGAGCAGGAAAGTACTAAATAATTAAGAAGATATAAATATAACGGCTGAGCTGGTGATATATAATCGTAAATGGCATAAATCTATTACAGGCCAAAGCTGCATCAGCTGCAACTTAAATACTACTTTATCCTTGTGGAATCCTTTATCGTTTAGAAATTGCTCTACTAACTTGTATCTCATTTAATAAACCCTCTTTCTGCAACAATTCTGTAACAAAAGCAGCAAAAGAGCAGAAATCCTGGTCTACATAATGGAAGGTTGGAAAGAGGAGAGACTCAAACTTCTCAGCTGGAAAAAAAGGATGAGTAATCAAAGCTCAATCCCTACATAATATTCCAGATAAAGGCTGACCCTAAACCATGATTTCCTTACGCATCAGCCAGTTACAATGTAAGATGCCACACCTCACATAATTGGTTGAGGGTAAGGCAGGGAACAAGAATAAACTGACTTTGCTATAGATGATACAAAAGTCTATCCATTATGTAGGACAGTTACACTGGAACTCCTTCTAACCTTTCAAAGATGCTATAAATAAGTAGTGCTTAGTCACTCAGTCATGTCTGACTCTTTGTGACCCCATGGACTATAGCCTGCCAGGCTCCTCTGTCCATGGAATTCTCCAGGCAAGAATACTGGAGTGGGTTGCCATGCCCTCCTCCAGGGCATCTTCCCAGCCCAGGGATCAAACTCAGGTCTTCCCCACTGTAGGCAGATTCTTTACCGTCTGAGCCACCAAGGAAGTCCATAAAAGTAGTAGGAAAGAAAAAACATATAAACTAAATGAATATCATGCTCCTGATAGGTTTCTGTTAGGAGTCTCCTTCCCTGAAGAAAAGTATCCACCTACAGAATCAATTTAACCTTAAGAAGCTGGCACATCAGCTAGTAAAATTTGTTCTCTATGCTGTTTCTTTCAAGGTCTTATGCAAGATACAATTTTTCAGCATTCTTTTAAGACCATACTATTGACGCACTGACATCAAACTAAAAAGCTTCTGCACAGCATGGGAAACCGTTACCAAGATGAAAAAGCAACCTACCAAAGGGGAGAACGTATCTGCAAACCATGTATCTACAGGGGATACCAAAAATCAAAAAGAACTCACATCTCAGCAACCAAAAAATCAATCAAGTTTTAAAAACAGCCATTTCCCAAAGAAGATATACAGATGTGCCAACAGGCACATATATGAAAAGGCGTTCAACATCACTAATTACCAGGGACATGCAAACCAAAACCACGACAAAATATCATGTCATATCTGTTAGAATGGCTATTACCAAAAAGGTAAGAAATGCCAAGTGTTGGGGAGGAGTAGATAAAGGGAATCCTTATGTACTGTTGGTGGGACTATAAATTGGTACAGCTGCTATGGAAAACAGAATGGAGGTTCCACAAAAAATTAGACACAGAATTACCATATGATCAACAATCCCACTTTGGGGTATATATATCAAAAAAATTTAACTCAGGATCTCAAGACACCTGCACCCTCATGTTCACTGCAGCATTATTCACAGCAACCAAGACATGGAAACAACTTAAGTGTCCATCAACAGATAAAGAAAATGTTAATACACACACATACACACAGCAATAGTATTCAGCCATAAAAAATTAGGATATCCAGCCATTTATGAAAACATGGATGGATCTTGAGCTCATTATGCTAAGTGAAACAGGTTAGAGAAAGACAAATACTGCAGGATGTCACTGACTTTTGGAATCTCAAAAAACAGAAAAAGCAAAACAAAACCCAAGTTCCTTTCATCTTCCTTATGGTGGGAAAAAATGTTTATTAAATCAGCCACTGTTATTATGGCAGCTACAGTCACTCTTACTGACTCCTATTAAAGTTATATTCCCTTATAGCCCCAGAGAGCTGTTGTTCTTGCATGGCTCCTACAAAACCATTTCCCTTATCCAAAATTTGTGTACTTCTCTTTTTTGGACTTGAATAAGATTTCATATTTTGTACACATGGCCTATGTGTGCTTAGTTGCTCAGTCGTGTCTGACTCTTTGTTATCCTATGGACTGTTATCTGCCACGCTCCTCTGTCCATGGGGATTCTCCACAAGAATACTGGAGTGGGTTGCTATGCCCTTCTCCAGGGGATCTAGCCAACCTAGTGACTGAATCCAGGTCTCTGGTATCGCAGGCAGATTCTTTACTGTCTGAAAGAATCAGACAGTAGGGAAGCCCTGAGACATGGCTTGTAAATGCAGCTTATTAAAGTTCTAGTTTTCACTAAAAAATCAGTTTGCTGCTGCTGCTAAGTCGCTTCAGTTGTGTCTGACTCTATGCTATCCCATAGATGCCAGCCCACCAGGCTCCTCCGTCCATGGGATTTTCCAGGCAAGAGTACTGGAGTGGGGTGCCAAAAAATCAGTCTATCAGCATGCTAATGATGCCTTCATCTAAGTAATATGTAAATATATGTTAGTCATATTCAAGAGAAGAGTTGAGGACAAAACTCTCCTAGCATAAGAGCTTCAGGTATGATAATTATACAATTATGAACCTAGTTAAATTCTTCATGAGTGTTACACATCTCTATTTTATCCTCAAGAATATCATGAGAGATTTTCGTCAAATACTTTGCTGAGATTCAAATACTGTGCCTACACCATCTGTCCAAATTATCAGTCTAGTCTATTTATAAAAGCCTCAAGTGTCTCTCACTCATTTGCTGCTGTTTTCTTATATTTTCAGCTATTTCTAAAATCAAGCGACTGACCTATACACACATTAGCATTTCTGTCCTCTTTCATCTAATGGTACACAATTTGAAATAAGTTCATCAGTCTTTACACAGCAAGATGAATCTCTCTGACACCAAGAGAATTGTTAGCAGTTGATTGGACTGGAAAAGTGAGATGGTGGTGACAAGGTGTTCTTTTATCCAAATAGAATTTCAAATCCCAGTCTCTATTCTACTTTGATGTTTTCCTCATCCCTCATAATCAGTGTGGAAGGTGAGCAAGACTTCAGGGAATCCATTCTGCCAGTCTTATGTAGTTAGTAATCATTTACCACATTAAAATGATGAAAGTCCCTAGTAAGTGCAGATCACCCATTTTTCAGTTGCGCTCTACAGTGGTCTAAATTCAATTTTTACTTAGATTTTTCAGTTTCTCTCACTTTAAAAATCTAATTTACGGAGAGGTGTAACCAGTATACAACACAAAATGTACCCATTTACTATGTACAGTTTTAAAGAGTTTTTGGCAGACACATAAGTATACTTGTCTAAAGACCAACCATAATCAAGGTGAAGAATATTCATCACCCCTAAAGTTGCTTTATACATTTCTACAATTAACGGTACCTCCCTAGGCTCAGGCAACCATTGATAATGATTTCTATCACTAGCAATTAGCTTTACCTTTCCTAGAATTTCACATAAACAAAATCATCTGGCTTCTCTTGCTCAGCGTGATTTTGAGACTCACACCCTGGCTGCATACAGTATTACAGTGGATAGACATATTATAACTTAACCAGTTAGTTGTCAGACATTTGGGTTGTTGTATTTTTTGACAATTATAAATAAGATACTATCTATAAACATTCATGTAAACATTCAGATACGAGTCTTTGTTGCTGACTTGTTTTCATCTCTTTTGGGAAGTCAGTGAGATTAGAATTGCTCATATGGTTAATTTTAATTTGAAAACAACCTGCCAAAGCGGTTGCACCATTTAAGATCCTTGCCAGCAACATGGTTACTCTGCATCCCAGCAAATATTGGTACTGTTGGTCTGATTATAAGCATTCTAGCAGGTGTGTAGTGGTACCCTATCTTTAATGTCTAACATGTTGAGGATCTTTGCACGTGCTTATTTGCCATTCTTACATCTTCTTTAATAAAGTACTCCAATCTTTTGCCCATTTTTTCATTGGGTAGTTTGTCTTATAACTAAATTGTAAGAGTTCTTCATATGCTTTGGATATAATTCTTTTAACAGATAATGTGTCCTGCAAACATTATCTTTAAGTCTGTGGCTTGTCTTTTCATTTTCTTAAGTGTCTTTTGAAAAGCAAAAGTTTTAAATTCTGATGAAGTCTAATTTATTAATTTTTTCTTTTATGGTTCTTAATTTTTGTGTCATAAGAAATCTTTACCTATCTTTAGGCTACAATGATTTTCTCCTTTGTTTCTTCTAGAGGTTTTAGATGTTCGGCTTTTAGTCTTAGGCCTTTGATCCATTTTGAATGAATATTCACGTCTTGTGCCAGAAAAGGGCTATTTATCCTATTTGGATATACAGTTGTGCCGGTAACATTTTGTTTTAAAATATTTATTTATCTGGCTGTGCCGGGTCTTAGTTACGTGGGATCTTTGCTTTTCCTTGTGCATGAACTGTGGCATGCATCTTCTTTGGTAGTGGCATGCAGGACCTAATTCCCTGACCAGGGATGGAACACAGGCTCCCCTGCATGGGAAGCGAGGAGGCTTAGTCACCAGAGAAGTCCCGGGATGAAGATTTTGTGAAAATGGGCTCTAGGGGGCTAGTTATGGGAAAAATGGGTTGGGGAGAGGGAGCTTCTGAAGGAGGGGGATGCAGGGGTCGTGGACTCTGAGGAGAGGAAGATTCTGGGGAGAGTAGGTGGGGGTAAGGGGAAGAGGGGGCCCTGAGTGGAAGAAGATTCAGGCAAAGAGGGGGTGTAAGGTGAGAGCTCTGATGAGGGGGATTTGGGAATGGGCCTCTGAGAATTTGGGGAGGAGGAGACGGAAAGGAAGGAAGTTTTGGTGAAAGCTAGATTGTAGGGAAGGGGTTTTTAAGAAGAAAAGGACTCTGGGAGGGGGTAAGGAGGTGGGTTCCAAAAGGTAGGGGGATTCTGAATCCTGCCAGAATTCTCAGAGAGGAATTCTAGAAGAGAAGACGACTGCTGATGGTGAAGCTGTAAGACAAACCTCCTCCAAGGGGGCTGAGAATCAATCTCCAGTAACATTGTTTGAAAGGTCTATCCTTTCTCCATGAATTGCCCTGGCATCTTGGTGTTAAAAAAAAAAAATCTACTGATTACAGACATAATAGATGTATTTCTAGACTTTCTTTCCTGTTTTGTTGAGTCACACATCTATCATTAATAATTACACTGTCTTGATTACTGTGGTGGCTTATAGAAAGTTTTGAATCTCATATCAAATGTCCTTCAACTTTGTTCATTTTCAAAACTGTCTGACTGACTAAAACTGACTATTCTTGCCACTGCATTTCCATATATGTTTTAGGATCAACTTGTAAATTTATACCAAAATCATGCTGAGACTGGGGCTGTACTGATTCTATAGGTCATTTTGAAAAAAATAGACATCTTAATAATACTGAGTTTTCTAGTCGATGAATATGATATCTGCATGCCCCACTTCCTGGCTGGGACTTACATTAGAGAGGGTAGAATCTCTCCTTGGAAAATGCTCGCATCATAATTTAAGTGCACCACTGGCCTGCAGAGACCAAGTGAGAGTGTACTGTAAACACGGGCTATCATGATGCTGATGGAAGAGCAAAAACATTCTGTTCTTAGAGTAGCATTTGTAAGCTCAAATGCATACATTCACAAGTACGGTATTTGTTTATTTATAAGATAAAGACAGTTAAATGTGGGAAATGATAGGTACTTCAACCACTGTTGCTGGAACAATTGGATATCCACATAGGAAAAAAAAACTTCAATCCTTACTTCATACTAATTTGAAGTAGGTGGAAGAACTAAAACTAAAAGCAAAAATTGTAAAACTTCTATTAAAAAACCAAAGAATTACTATCACCCTCCTGTACATATAAAGTGTTTTCAAGTTCTCAGGATGTTTTTACATCATTTGATTTTATAACCTTTGCATTTCTTTGTGAGGCAAGCAAAAGGGCAATAAGGCCACTTACGCTGATGGGAAAACCAGAGCCCAGAGGATCTAAGTGCCGTGACCAGAAAGGCGTAGAGGAAAGGACATGGGTTGTGAATGTGCAGATCTGGCTCTGAGATCCAACTGTAACACTTACTAGCCGTATGTCCTTGGGTACATGACATAATTCCTGAAGCTCTGGATTTCTAACGTGTAAAACAGAGATAATGTTTACGTTCTTAGGTTCTTTCTTTCATTTATTTAACACATATTTATTGAAAGCACACTCTGTGCTAAGCAACAACTGTTCTAAATCTTGCAAATTAAGCAGAAAATTCCTACCCTAAAGGGGCTTGCATTGTAGTACAGAAGATATAAAAAAGATGCAAAAAAGTAGGTGGGAGACAGAAAATGCTGAGTTTCAGGGGGTTGTAATTTCAGGCCAGGGAAGGTCTCTTTTCAAAGGACACTGATATTGACATTGAAGTTGCTCAGTCATGTCTGACTCTTTGAAACCCCATGGACTGTGGCCTACCAGGCTCCTCTGTCCATGGAATTTTCCAGGCAAGAGTACTGGAGTGGGTTGCCATTTCCTTCTCCAGGAGATCTTCCCAATCCAGGGATCGAACCCGGGTCTCCCACATTGTAGGCAAATGCTTTACCATCTGAGCCACCAGGGAAGTCCCTTTCAAAGGACAGCTTGAGTAAAGATTCAGAGGAGGAGAGGAGAGAGTCATACAGATATGGGATAAGAACACAACAGGCAGAGGGACAAGCAAGGGCAAAACCCCANGTAGGCAAATGCTTTACCATCTGAGCCACCAGGGAAGTCCCTTTCAAAGGACAGCTTGAGTAAAGATTCAGAGGAGGAGAGGAGAGAGTCATACAGATATGGGATAAGAACACAACAGGCAGAGGGACAAGCAAGGGCAAAACCCCATGGCAGTTGTGTGCTTCCTGCGTTCTACAAATAGCAAAGGCAACCTGGCTTGGATGAGAAAGCAAGAGGCAGAAAAGTAGTGAGTGAGTTGAGAGAGGTAGTAAAAATAGGCAATGGGGGAGAGAAGGAGGTGGTGATGACATGCTAAGAACTATTGTAAGTACTCTGGCTTCCTTTCTGTATGAAATGTGAAGACACTGGAGGAGCAGAAGAGCAACACAATCTGACTGAAGTCTTCAAAGGACTACTCTGGCTACTAAGTGAGAATACAATGAAGGTGGGTAAGGGTGGAAGTAAGGCACTCACCCAGGCAAGAGGTAACTGTAGCCTGAATCAGGGTAACAGCAGAATAGGTGATGTGAAGCTGTGAGATTCTTGCTGTGGTTCAGTCGCTAAGTCGTGACTGACACTCTACGACCTCATGGATGGACTGCAGCACGCCAGGCTTCTTTGCCCTTTACCATCTCCTGGAGTTTGCTCAGATTCATGTCCATTGAGATGGTGATGCTATCTAACCACCTCATCCTGTCAACCCCTCTCCTCCTGCCTTCAGTATTTCCCAGCATCAAGGTCTTTACCAAATGAGTCAGCTCTTTGCATCAGGTGACCAAGTATTGGCGCTTCAGCATCAGTCCTTTCAATGAATATTTAGGGTTGATTTCCTTTAGGATTGACTGGTTTGGTTTCCTTGCAGTTCAAGGGACTTTCAAGAGTCTTCTCCAGTACACAACTCAAAGGCATCAATTCTTCAGTGCTCAGCCTTCCTTATGGTCCAGTTCTCACATCCATACATGACTACTGGAAAAACCATAGCTTTGATTATACGGATGTCTGTCAGCAAAGTGATGTCTTTGCTTTTTAATATACTGTCTAGGTTTGTCATAGCTTTCCTTCCAAGGAACGTCTTTTAAATTTCATGGCTGCAATCACAGTCCACAGTGATTTTGGAGTCCAAGGAAATAAAGTCTGTCACTGTTTCCATTGTTTCCCCATCTACTTGCCATGAAGTGATGGGACCAGATGCCANAACGTCTTTTAAATTTCATGGCTGCAATCACAGTCCACAGTGATTTTGGAGTCCAAGGAAATAAAGTCTGTCACTGTTTCCATTGTTTCCCCATCTACTTGCCATGAAGTGATGGGACCAGATGCCATGATCTTAGTTACTGTTTTCTTTTTATGTTGAGTTTTAAGCTTTTTCACTCTCTTCTTCCACCCTCATCAACAGACTCTTTAATTCTTCTCTTTGTGCCATTAGAGTAAGATCCTAGATATACTTTAAAGATAAAGATAACTGGAGCTGATTAATAGATAGATTGGTAGTATGGTATAAGAAAAAGAAAGACATCAAAGACTAGGAACAAAATGTCAGATACAAGCAGCCTAAGAAGAAAGCTGCCAGTCACTGCGATGAAAAGACTGCAGAAAGGCAGGCTTGAGGAAAAAGATCAGGACCTCAGAATCACACATATTACATCTGAGATGTCCACTGGACAATCAAGAGATGTTAAGCACAGTTAGATATGACAGTCTGGAGTTCACAGTAAATGAATTAGCTGGAGACTGCCATAGAAATGGAAATTAAACGGTATTTTAAGTCATGAAATTTCATGAGACTACCAAAGGACTATTTCAATATTTAGAGAGGTTAAGGAGTTGAAGAACTGGCTGAGAAGAACAGATAGTAAGGAGAAGGGAAATCAGGAGAATATAAAGTAATGCTTCTCACACTTTAGAATGATTAACGATTAGAATTACTTAGGGATCTTGTTAAAATGCAGCCTTCAATTCAGTAGCTATGAGGTGGTGTTTATTTATTCAGCTTTTCTAAAAGGATCCTAGGTGGTAGAGTTTAAGAGATTAAGAAGAGGTTTCATGAAGAGGAGTGTGATCAACTGCATTATATACTTCTGATGGTTAAGGACTGAGTATTTAACCACTGGATCTAGCAACATGGTAACTATGTTATTAAGAGATATTTCAGTGAAGTGTCAGGGGCAAAAGCCTGACTGGAGTGGGATCCAAGAAAAACGGGCAGCGAAGAATTTAGAGAGTGAGTAAGAAAGAAGAGGAATGAAGTGATAGCTTGAGAGGGAAGTGGGGTCAAGAAAAGGACTCCCACAACTTCTTTATTACGAAAACTTTTATGCATAGAAAAATGAAAAGAATTGCATAATATCTTGTGACTTGCACCTAGGTTTAACAATTATCAATATTCTTCTAAATGTACATAAGAAAGATGTTTTAAAACACAAGAAAATCCAGTAGAAAAGGAAAATCTGATGTTGAACAGGAGAGTGCTACTCAAAAGATGTCAGTCTGTAGGAGAAAGGGGATGGGATGCATGCACAAAATGGAAGGACTGGCTTTCCCTCTTAACGATGAGACAGAAAAATTGAGTATGAATGTAAGTAGGTAGGAAGATATTGTGGTGGGTGTTTCTAATACTTAATAAAATGGCAAGCGAGGTTATCAGCAGACAGTTCTTAGAGGAAAGATATTGGAGGACTGAGAATAGAAGAAATATGACAGGGTCTCTGAAACAGGAAGAGTAAAAACCCAGGGAGTGGAAGTATGATGGCTGCATGGCACTCAGGGCCCATTTATATGGTGAAAGGACTAACTAAACTGAAGAAGCAGAACAGTGAAGAGGTCAAGGAAATACACTCTGGAGCCAAAGGGCTTGCGGCAAGTCACCTGGCCTTTTAAACTTTAGTTTCTCTACCAGTAAATAAATACAGGATAATAACAGTACCTACCCGGAGGGTGGAAAAGACCCTGATGCTGGGAAAGACTGAGGGCAGAAGGAGAAGTGGGTAGCAGAGGATGAGATGGTTGGATGGCATCACTGACTCAACAGACCAACAGACATGAGTTTGAGCAAGCTCAGATGGTGAAGGACAGGGAAGCCTGGCATGCTGCAGTCTATGGGGTTGCAAAGAGTTAGACACGACTTTGCGACTGAACAGCAGGGTTGCTAAGAATTAAATGAGATAGTATATATAAAGTACACAGAACAGTGCTTTGAACAAATACGTAACTGCTAAATGTATCACTGTATATAAAAAATCCCAGAAAACATACTTTCTATAAAAAGTGAGTTACTAGTAGTAGCAGAGATGGAGTTAGAACATAATATTTATTGATCGGTAAAGACCTCTAAAATAAGAGCAAGTAAAAAAAAGTAAAACCACTGTGATTCTGTATTTAAAACAACAAACGACTGTATACAGTATGAAAATACAGAATTCTGAAAAGACACACAATACTATATATCCGAACACTAACAGTAATTCTCTCTCATTAGAGTACTGGTGCTTATTTATGCTTACGTTTTCTAAATTTTCTATAGTGATTATGTATTTCCTTATTTTATATTTTGAAATTAAGAAAAACTGCAACAAAGGCTATTTGTAGAAACCACTTTTCCTCACTACACTTAATGCTTTTAAATTTTTACACATTTGCCTCCTGTCTTTTTTAAAAAAAATTACACTTGTAAGAAAGCTGTGAAAATGAAACACAACTGTAGAATCTTTTAAATAAAAAGACAGAAACCACAGGAGTTTTTTGGAGGTAAAACTAAAGCCTCTCTGTCCTTGATAAGCTATCCCCATCTTAAGACTCTCTTTGCCATCCTGGAGGCAACTACTACTGATTGAGCTTACTGTGCACCTTCTAAGCTTTTATTTAATATTTCTACATACATATACATAAGATTTAAAAATATATGTAATGTTTTGTTTTTAAAATTTTAAGTGGTCTCATGCTGCAGCTTGCTTTTCTCACTTGACATACTTTAAAGCTGATGTTGAAACATATATTATTCATTTGTGTTATATATTCTTTCCCTGCACATATGTGCCAATACTTTATTTATGAAGTCCTCTATTGATGAACATTTCTGTTTTCAAATTTTCACTACTAGATATTTTCCTGTAGTGTATCTCCTTCAATATACCTCTCTTGGAACAAAAGCTGCTAGTTTCTTGGGGGCAGACACTTTGTTTTAATAGAGCCTTCCAAGTTATCCCCAGGGTGGCTGGCTGCATCAGGAGTGTCCCAGTAAGCAATCTCCCTCATCTTTATCAATACTTAATCTTGCCAGAATCTGGGCATTTTAGCAATTCTAGTAGGTAAAAAATAGTACTTTTAATCTACATTTTTTGTGATTATCAGCAACCTCCTCTCAATTACTGTTTTTATCTGCCAGAAAATAATGTTTACTATAATTAAATATTCTTTGATCAACCAGAATTATTTTCAGTAATTAGTTCACCATATTCTCAGCTTCAATTCATCCTTCTATCTTTCTTTTAACTAGGCTTACCTATGAGTAAAAAGAAGCATACCCTTCAATATTGTTTTTTAAGTAAATTGTAAGAATTTATCCTCAAATTATTTTTAATCACCTTACAATCAGAATGTATCACTCCTGTGAGAACAGACTGCAACTTTTTCTGTGTGCCTCCCTGAGTAAACATTTAGTAAATTTTCTAATAATGCTACATTTAAAATTATACAATAAATATTAGACTGAAATGAAAAGCCCAGAAAAGAAATAGCACAACAGACCGACAATTCCCAGAATTTCTTTGTAATGTTATTCTTTAAATACTTTGACCCTTTGGCAGAATCAATGACTGTCAGGTGAGAAGATGATAAACATATACTATATGAATCCTGATTCCTAAGAATGAATTTAATTATTCGCCACTAGAACAGCTCTGCTCTCTCAAAGTAAACCTAGGAATCAGAAATGATCTTTTGCTGAAGAGAGAAGACAGTCACACAGGAAAAATGTCACTCATCTACTGTCGGCTTATATACTGTAATCCAATAAAGGCGACACATTTGAAAATCCCAATAATTCAATCTTCCTAATTCCTAAAGGTTTTACCTAGAATGACTGCAACCCCAGTACTTTAACAGTGAGACAGTATGCTCTTATTCTGCTTACATCCTGGAACTTTAGAATCAGTTTTGGAAAGTAGTCAGAAAAGATCATTTTGAACAGTCTCTGGAAATCATTCAGGGGCAGACTAGCTTGAAATGAGGGCTGTGTAAAGGCCATTACTAAGTAGCTATTTAAACAGTCTACAGATCTACTGGTCAACTATATCTGACTCGTTCTGTACTTGATGAAATGATGGTGAAGGACAATGGAAAAGGGACCTGACATCTATAAAAGTTTAAATAACTGGAAGGAACGTAATTTCCAGTTGACTATAAATATCAGCATTTTAACATTTTTACATTGTTATATGAATGTTCCTTATAAAGCATCTGTCCTTATTTCACAGAAAATCTTTTATCTCTGAGGAAACTGATAAGAGTTTTTTTGGGGGGGTTTGGGGGAAGAGGTTAGCCCTTCTCCTTGAATTGTGTTTATTTCTAGTCTCCTTTCCCCCATTTGTTCTCTGTCACTGGCCTCAGAGACCGTCCCTCTGATGTCTGGTAATTGAGAGATAATTTGTCTTTACTCAGACTAAGTGAGACTAAAAGACAGTCTGAAAGCTTGGAGAATACAAATGGAATTCTTGATCTGAACTCCCATGTACTCCCATCTAAATGGAATTCCTAATATTGCTATCTTTGTGTCTCTACTCTTGCCTGGCAGATTCCTCAAACAAGAGTCTTCCAATCTCCTGCCTGAAGGGGAAGGTTTGGCTGCCAGCTTTCTGGGAAACAAATGAAAAGAGAATACTAGGGAGCTCTCCATCCATCACTTAGTAGGCAGTCACCCCACCCCGCCCCCACCCTCACACCCCACTTTCCCTGTGTCTTGAGTCCAGAGACTTTCTCTCCTTTCTAGAGAGTATGTTTCCAGTGTCCTGCCAGGGTAGGAATGGGGTGTCCACCCAGTGGCATAGGGCATGAGAAGGGATCCAGAGAAACATTTCAGATAGGCCTTTTCATTTATGGACTTTTCCTCCTCCAGAGATAACTCACACTCCCAGTTCTTGAGACTTGAGGATTCCATGGTACAAATCAGGCTGGCTTCCATTTTTCCACATCCAGTTAATAATTTAGTTTTTTTTGGTGCACGATGTCTATTATCACTTCTTCATCTGCTTTTTAGCTTCTAAAATATTACTGCTATTCTTTTTTTCCTCTCCATCATTATATGTTCATGCTTAAAGACAATTTTCATTATTATAGTTTTGGTGGCATCTCAAGGAAACAAAAATGGGTCACGTTAACCTGAAAGCCACATAGCCACTTTAATAAAAGGACTTTCAATCTACCAAAGCCTTCAGTAACTACAGATATGTTGGAACACTTAACCAATTGCATATATTGTCTTATAAGAACTAAAAGGCAAAAAAGGAATTGTACCTTCTTTGGTTAAATTTAAGCTGGCAATAAAAAATATAATCTATTCAGTTCAGTCGCTCAGTCGTGTCCGACTCGTTGCGACCCCATGAATCGCAGCACACCAGGCCTCCCTGTTCATCACCATCTCTCAGAGTTCACTCAGACTTGTGTTTATTGAGTCCGTGATGCCATCCAGCCATCTCATCCTCGGTCGTCCCCTTCTCCTCCTGCCCCCAATCCCTCCCAACATCAGAGTCTTTTCCAATGAGTCAACTCTTTGCATGAGGTGGCCAAAGTACTGGAGTTTCAGCTTCAGCATCATTCCTTCCAAAGAAATCCCAGAGTTGAGCTCCTTCAGAATGGACTGGTTGGATCTCCTTGCAGTCCAAGGGACTCTCAAGAGTCTTCTCCA
>SJYV01009011.1:560406-609152 GCA_006410875.1 Neotragus pygmaeus | reverse complement strand
CATCTGCATATCTGAGGTGATTGATATTTCTCCCGGCAATCTTGATTCCAGCTTGTGTTTCTTCCAGTCCAGCGTTTCTCATGATGTACTCTGCATATAGGTTAAATAAGCAGGGTGACAATATACATCCTTGACGTACTCGTTTTCCTATTTGGAACCAATCTGTTAGAAGGCTTATATTTTATAATTAGTATTTTTCAGCTACTAAGATAAAGGATAAACTAATGGGATGATTTACATTCACAGCCAGATAAACTCATTATATAGTTGAGTTACTTCAAAATGCAAACAAAGTATTTTAGAGTAAACACATAGACTGTAAAGGTTTATATTTACAGATCCCAAACGGTAAAGTAATGGGAAAATACTGCCTCTTAACTATTTCCCAGGCCACAGAATAATTCCAATTTGACAGGGTTTTTTTCTACTGCCACTTCTTACCTTAATCAACATGCACTTCACTGCCCAGCCACTGTTTCTGAAACAATATTTAATACTATTCCCTGCTGCCTCTGTGTACAGCAAAAGCCTTTTCCTGTGTGTTAATCTTTGATTACGTCTTTGACTGTTTTTCCTTTTCTTGACATTTCTCAACTTTGATATGACAAAGATGTGGCAGCTCTCTCTTCTGGATGGTAAACCTATCAATAATATGCTGTTGTGTGTAATCATGGTTTCATTAAAAAATTTTTGTCCTATGTATCTATCACAGGTCAGGCCTTGTTTCAGGCATTAGAGATAAAACAAGGAGCACAACATTAAACCCCTGTTCTCGTATAGCTTGTATTCTAGTGGGGATGACAGACAATAAACAAACATGTTATATGGAGTTGGGTGTTAACAAAAACAGGCGTGGGGCACAGGGTGACAGAGTGGTGTAGCAATGTTTTAGTTATATAAGGTAAGCATTTGAAGGTTTCCTTGAAAAGGCAACATTGGAACAGAGACATAAGGGAGAAGCTCTATGAATACTTGGTGGCGGGAGTACTTATCCTAAAAAGAAAATAACAAGTACAAAGGCCCTGAGCAAAGAGCATACTTGGCCTGCTGAAGAAGCAGCAAAGAGACTGGTGGGGTAGAAGCAGAACAAGATTTGTTTCTCTTTCAATGTTTACCATTGTGGCCACAGTTTACTCTTTGCAAGATTTTAATATAACTTTTTAGATTTGAATAGATTCAGAGTTAAAGGTGAGGCTGTTTTAGTCTACTGGAAAAGTGGGAATGTTACTGAATAAAGAAATAAGTTGCTGCAATAAGGACTTCAGCTGAATAAACAATCTAAATTACAAATATACTGCCTAGTTTTCTGACAGAGAAGGTAGGACAGTGGGAAGATTTAAGAGCTAGATCAGGTTTTGAGTGCTGGTTCTATGCTTATTTGCTATCAATGACCCCGAGTCAGAGTTTTAGGTATTAATACATGTATACTCTTTTACTGTTTTATTCTAATTTTATAATGCAAAAATGGTATAGTGGTTATGGGGAAAGAATAATGGTTGGGAGCCAAAAATTTTGAGTTAAACATCTTTGCTGCTGCTTATTAAATGTGAAGTCTAGACAAGTCATTTAGAAGCCTCAATTTCTTTGTCTGTAAACACAAAATATCTACTTCATAACATTACAAAAATTAAATGACATAATGACTATGTATGTGAAAATCATCTATATACTATACAATGTCAAACTGACTTAATATACACGCATATTTTTAAACTTCATATGGAACCTTCAAAATTATATTTAACTCACTTAAATATTTTTACCTAAGTGCTTTCAAAATATATTTAATTTTACCTTTTGATTTATTACTGTTTATTTGCACTTTATGCAAAATCTATCCTTGGTAGTCAATTTCTTACTTTGGCCTATGATAAATTTTATAAAGTAATTTTTTTATCTTTTAAATTACAAAGTAAAATTCAATGAACTAGTCAACTTGAAATCTTCAAAAAGAATCAAAATGCAGACTTTCACTTTATTTTTACTATATTTTTCACAGATGATTATTTTGCAATAGAAAATAGGGACACATGGAAAAAATAACTTGAAAGGATAATTAACAATCATTTTATATACTTCAATAACTGTTAATGACTTTTCAGTGGATTTATTTTTGCAGGAGCCAGGGGGACTATTTTTATCTTTTGATCCCTCACTGCTTAGCGAAATTATAGTAAACACAAATTCATAGCCACATATATATTATCAAATATTTTATATATGTTTTGAAGACTGTACTAGAGACAGACTATTCTATTTCTTAATATCATATAGCCATTAGTTAAAAGTGTCTATATGATGCTGGAGAGTAACTGGGAATTTAAGTCAAAAGAATAATAGCTGAAACCTTTAAAACATCCTCAGTGGTCTTCAAAAGTAATTTACATGAGATTTAACAGAATGGAACTTACTCCATGCCCTGTGCAGTCTGCCGTGCAATATCTATAAGTTTGATCATCTCGAATTTGGTCTCAATGATGTGGAGATGATGATATAAACTGGAGCCCTCACACCACTGGGTAACAATAGCCAGTTGTGGCTTTGTTGAATAACCCATGAAGAGGAGGATATTCACATGTCGCGTTTTCCTGTAAAAAGAAATATAACAGGAAATAGCAAATGCTGATACACTTTAGCAAATGTTAAAAAAAACAAACAAAACACAAAACCAGGGCCAAAGCAGTCTACTTGTCAATAAGATGCTGTCAGAAAAAGGTATTTTTTTAGCAAGGCAGAAGGATAAATTTAGATGAGACCTTAGGAATTATCTAGTCTAACATCCTAACTTTTTCATAAACGTCTTTTTTTAGTGTACCTCATAGATAGGCAACTAGATATTATTTAAATACTTTAATTATGGGACGTTCATCACTGAGACTGTAGCCTGTTCCCACTACTCTTTTTTCTTTTTTTTGGCCGCATCATGCAGCATGTGGAATTCATGTTCCACAACCAGGGAATCTGAAGTTCCTTCACCAGGGATGGAACTTGTGCCCCTGCAGTGGAAGTGTGGAATCATAGCCACTGGACACCAGGGAAGTCCCCTCTTCTTTTCTTTCTTCCCTTTAAAGTAGTTCTAGTATTAGTAAATTTTAGGCTAAGAAAAACATTTTCCTGCAACTTTCATCACTGGCTTCTCTGTTCTACTCTCTAGAATAAAACAGAGCAAGTTTATACCCTTTTGAACATAATAGCCTCCTATGGACCTATAGTCTCAGTTCTGTTGACAATTTTCTCCCTAAGTTATAGTTCCAGAATCCTCCGCATCTAAGTTCTCCTTGCCTGGACATACTCTAGTTTGCTCGTTTTCCTCAAGTTCCAGGTTTGATACAATCTCTAAGTGTGTTCTGATAACCTTAGAATTTTGAGAGCAGTATTCCCATAAGAAGAAGTATCACTTTTCATGATCGGAACACTTGTTTCCATTAATTCACTCTAGGATTAATATTTTTTATCAGCTGTAACATATACTATTGCATACCACTTAAAAGAAAATAGTCAAAGACAAAATATACTCAGAAAGACTTTGTTTTGTCCATTTTTAGTAAATCTGCGAAGTTAACAGCAGCTTTTGATCAAGGTAACTTCTCTGGAAAACATGATTCACACAAGCTTACCTGAGTACTCCTACTTCATTTTTGAAGGCCTGTAACTGCTGAGGTGTGGGTGCTGTCACATTCAACATTTTCACTGCCACATCACCTAAAAGGTAATTGCCACTCCAAATGTCATTCCCATCTTTAAAATTTAAAAATATAAAAAACTCTAGGGTATTTTCACAAGTTACCACAGCATTAAAACCATACCATTTACAAAACTGCAAATAAATTATACCTTAACTACCTAAAGGGCATTAATTTTCTAAGGATAAAAACTAAAAATGACACTCCTATACTAGTATTTTAAAATACCGATTCCTGTCCCCCCTCCCTCAAAAACAACCAGCCTATCTCATTTTTCCCTTGGAAATTTAGTTTAACCAATTAAATACCCATGATATTTCCTTAGCTATTTAGCAAAACTAAATTAGATGCATTCACTAACTGAATGTCAAAACTGCAGATGACAGGCGAATGGAACTTTGCAGAAAGAGAAAACTGCAAACTTCTTTATCAGAGTATTTAACACTTCCTTCAAATCCATGGATCACTTATTGCTTTTAATTAGAAAAATTATTTTAAAAAACACCTTTATATGAAACAGGTAGAATTCTTACACGTTGCCAAAAGGTATATAAATTGGTACAACCACCTGAAACACTGTTGTTAATATCTACTTCAGTTTGGCTCAGTTGCTCAGTCGTGTCTGACTCTGCGACCCCAAGAATCACAGCACCCCAGGCCTCCCTGTCCATCACCAACTCCCGGAGTTCACTCAAACTCATGTCCATCGAGTCAGTGATGCCATCCAGCCATCTCATCCTTTGTTGTCCCCTTCTCCTCCTGCCCCCAATCCCTCCAAGCATCAGGGTCTTTTCCAATGAGTTAACTCTTCGCATGAGGTGGCCAAAGTATTGGAGTTCCAGCTTTAGCATCAGTCTCGCCAGTGAACACCCAGAACTGATCTCCTTTAGAATGGACTACTGGCCCCACAAGTCTTTCCTAGGTATATACCAACCACCATGGACACACATGTTCACTAAATGACAGGTGCTAAGAATATTCATAGCAGCAGCGTTTATAAAAGCCCCAAACTGGAAACTATTCAAATGCTGGTCACACAGTAAATAGTCATGCCTATAGTCACACAATGAACACTATATAGAGAATGAATAACCTACAACTGCTGCTGCTGCTAAGTCGCTTCAGTCGTGTCCAACTCTGTGCGACCCCATAGACGGCAGCCCACCAGGCTCCCCTGTCCCTGGGATTCTCCAGGCAAGAACACTAGAGTGGGTTGCCATTTCCTTCTCCAATGCATGCAAGTGAAAGGTGAAAGTGAAGTCACTCAGTTGTATCCAGGCTCCTCCATCCATAGGATTTTCCAGGCAAGAGTACTGGAGTGGGGTGCCAACAACTATATACAATAATATAGATGAATCTTATAAACAATATTGTGTAAAAAGGGCCAGACACAAAGGAGTACATACTGTATTACTATGTGTGTTCAGGTATGGATAGTGGCTACTCTTGGGGGTGGGGGACATGAAAAGGATTTCTAGAGTTCTGGGAATGCTCTGTTTATTGACCAGATGTGTAAACTTTGCAAAATTTTAGCTACCTGTACATTAAAGTGCACTTATTTGCATATATGAGGTGAGGTGAGGTGAAGTTGCTCAGTTGTGTCCGACTCTTTGCGACCCTGTGGACTGCAGCCTACCAGGCTCCTCCGTCCATGGGATTCTCCAGGCANTTTATTGACCAGATGTGTAAACTTTGCAAAATTTTAGCTACCTGTACATTAAAGTGCACTTATTTGCATATATGAGGTGAGGTGAGGTGAAGTTGCTCAGTTGTGTCCGACTCTTTGCGACCCTGTGGACTGCAGCCTACCAGGCTCCTCCGTCCATGGGATTCTCCAGGCAAGAATACTGGAGTGGGTTGCCAAACGAACACTGATTTTTCCTGATTATCAAATGCTTATAGCAAAAAACCTAACAAACTTAAAAAACTAAATATTTTAAAAGCATAAGGAATAAAATAAAAATCTCCCATTAATCATGTCATTCAAAAATGATCACTGTTAACTTACTCTTGTATACTCTGTGTATATACTCAGTCACTTTAGCCATGTCTGACTCTTTGCGGCCCTACGGACTGTAGTCCGCCAGGCTCTTCTGTCCTTGAGATTCTCCAAGAAAGAATACCAGAGTAGGTTGCCATGCCCTCCTCCAGGTTATCCTCCTGACCCAGAGATCGAACCCACGTCTCTTGTATCTTTTGCATTGGCAGGGTGGATTCTTTATCACTAGTGCCACATGGGAAGACCTGTTGTACTCCTTACTAGGCTCTTAAAAGTACACAGTATGAACATTTATAAATATGTAGGTTTGACCCCTGAGTTGGGAAGATCCTCTGGAAAAGGAAATGGCAACCCACTCCAGTATTCTTACCCGGAGAATCCCATGGACAGAGGAGCCTGGTGGGCTACAGTCTAAGGGATTGCCAAGAGTCAGACACAACTGAGTCACTAACACACACACACACACACACACACACACACACACACAAGACAACCTAAAAAAGATATATACTAAAATATTGATGGTCATTTAGAAAATTATGATATATATATATATGTATATATATATATATATATATATGTAGCGTCATAGTATGGGATATTATACATGCTGCTTTTAAAATATACCACAGAAACTTTTCCATATCAATAAATATAGATCTACCGTACCATTTTACTGTCTATATAATTATATATGGATGGTGTCAGTATAATCCAATCTTCTTTTAATGGGCGTTTTTCATTAATATTAAATCTCCAATGAATATACTTATACATCTGTTTGTTCCTGTTCTACAAATAAAATTATTGGCTCCATATACATACTGCCAAACTGCCCTCCAGAAAATTCATAACAATTTACTTTCCCACCAGCAGCATTACAATCACAACTCAAAACAATCAATTAAAATAATTATTGTCCATTTGATTATTTTTTCAAAGAAAGATAAGTCGCTTAAGAGGCAATGATGATTCCTATTTTTTGAATTTTTAATTCTTTCACAAGTAGTGAGACTGAACATTTTTTATGTTTACTGGTCATTTCTTCCTTTGGTTAAGTTCTATTTTTATATGTTTACTTGTGGTTTATAATACAAATAAAATTACCAGCAGAAATACTTATAAAAAAAAATATCTTGGTGACCAGCTCAAACGGAGGATCATCATCTTTAAAAATTATTCTGAAGTATAATGAGAGGACTTCTGGTTGCTATGAATCCAATTTTTATTTCCCATTAGTTTTTGTTAAAAACCTTTCGGGAACTCTTGCATCTGATCAGAACAGCTTAATGATACAAACAGTGAATACTCCCTTTGATATTTTCTTTTTAACAAAAGTTGTGACAAGATCACTGTATGACATACGTACCATGCCACTTTCCCTTGTAGACTGTCCCAAATGACCCTGATCCAATTCTTTGTCCCACTGTGATCTGTCCATCAGGAATCTCCCAATCGTCACTTGAATCCCGTCTACCAAGTGTTTTCTTGATAAAAATAAGGCAAAAGTCAAGCCAAAGCTAACAAAAAAGAAAAACTTTGTTTGACACTAAGTATATTCCTCTATTTCTGAAAGGGACATAAGAGAATAAGAACTTTGGGGAGAAAGAAAACAAAACTATACTCTAGAGGAATAATAGGAAGATGATTCTTACAATACACAACTTAAGTTTAAGAACTAAGTCAATATTAGGATGGAAATAATTCAGTAAAAATAAAATTATTTATTGGTTATGAGCAGAAATGTTACATTAAATTTCAGTATTAAATCAGTAAAATAAAGCAACTTTAAAAAAAATCATTTGGAAGACTACTAGGGGCAAGATAAGCACTACACATTTGTGACTAGCTTTGGCTCCAAAGGCCAAAAATTTGAGATAATCTAATTATTTTCTCCCAGTCAGTACTAAATTAAATTACTTCATACATCTTATCTGATCCAATCTCTCTCTCAAAAATTTTAGCAACACATACAAAACTCTGGTATACGTACTAGTGCACTACTGCTAATGTGATTAGTTTTTAATAAATATGTAAGTTACAGCATAAATTTAATTTTCAATAGGAAAAAACGTCCTTTGGTAGATATTTGAATTTCAGACCAACTCTTTAAAACATATATGCCTAATGCTTCCTAAAATTCCATCTTACTCTCTTCCCATAGTTCAGAAACAGAACACTACTTTAACTCTTCCCAAACTGCCTTTTACTCAATTATATTAGAGAGCAAAAAANGATCCAATCTCTCTCTCAAAAATTTTAGCAACACATACAAAACTCTGGTATACGTACTAGTGCACTACTGCTAATGTGATTAGTTTTTAATAAATATGTAAGTTACAGCATAAATTTAATTTTCAATAGGAAAAAACGTCCTTTGGTAGATATTTGAATTTCAGACCAACTCTTTAAAACATATATGCCTAATGCTTCCTAAAATTCCATCTTACTCTCTTCCCATAGTTCAGAAACAGAACACTACTTTAACTCTTCCCAAACTGCCTTTTACTCAATTATATTAGAGAGCAAAAAAATCAACATTGTGGGAATATGCTTTAAGTAAAAAACTATCAGCTCTTAATGATTTCTAAGAAGAAAGCACTTCAGAGGAAAACTCTCACCATTCGATTCCTGTCTTCTGAGGATGAAGAGGACTTTCTTTCTCGCTGAGGTCCTGGAGATTTCTGCAATGCTTTCACATTAGAGAGTGAGCCAGGTAATGAGGCAGGGGGTGTGGCAGATAAACCTGTGGTTGATCCTAAGTTAGTGAAAGGAAAAATTTATCTATTAAAGGAGGATCAAGTACGTTAGCTTACTGGGGGCAGAGGGTGCGGGGAGATGTAGACTTATTTTTAAAAATGCAGTGCATGTTTTAATATTGACCATTAGGAAAGGACAGGCAAAAAGAGGGCCTCACTTGGTGATTAACTATAAATTTAAAAACTATAGTTTCTTTTAGTTTTACAGTTTTAGCATTTTGGTCAATTTAATAACCTTTAAAATATATGATTATAGATATATACTTTGCTTACTGCTGCAGAGTCTAGGAGAAAAACAATCTTAAATATATCCCAATTTTTTCTTTGATCAAAAAACTAAAAAGCAAAATCAATTTAAAAGCAAACATAAAAAATAAACTTTAATTATGTGACATTAACAGCTAATCAATAATAATAAAAAAAGATAGAAATGCTCCAAATGGAAACATTTTCTAATAATGGCCTTAATATTAACATTATCTAACTCTTTCTTGTTAGCCACTAAAATTAAAAGAAATCCTACACTACATACTATATACTATTTAAGAGAGATACTGGTCACTGTCATTGGTTTCTGGAGCCTTATTTTGCTAAATAAATATTAATTTTACCTGCACAACAAAGTTAATGCCAACAAAGCCAAGTAGGTTTCTCAAGACTTTCTGAAAAATCTCTGCCTATATAAAATAAGAACAAGGTAAGTGCAATGGCATCTCAGCCAAGTTACTACAAATGGAAATATTTTATCAGCAAAATGTGTCCAAGGGCTACACTCTGAAAACGGACTCAGCTGGCAGGGTTGCATACCTTTCTGATGGATACTTTTTCTTCCAAGTGCTGACTGAGCAAAAATCCCAATTCATGTACAGAAAGCACCTGGTTCAGAGGGGTTCAGGGTAATGACTCCTGGTGGGGCCTGAGTATAGCTAAGCAGGACTGAGATGTCGGTTAATAATTGCACAAACAGAACAAAAAGACTTCCATTTTTTAAAAAAAAGTAGGTAACTATTCTCAAGTTTAAAAGTTTCTCTCAAAGGACAAAATAATAATGGCAACATTAAAAATGTTAAAACTGTGTAGAAATTTCATCATTACTATACCACATATGTCATCATGTGGAATTTCCATGATCTCACATGCAATTTTCTAAAAGAAAATGACACCTGGAACATCTATTAACTACAGTTATTAACTGGAATATCTATTAACTACAATCCATATTCTGCCTTCCACTGATAATATTTCAACATCATAAAGCCTTAACTGCTTACTCAGGCTTCACAATCCTATCTACTCAGTGCTGTACTGCATCACTTACTTTAATTACACTACTCGATTCTCTATAACTTCTAGCCCATTCCATGGATTCTCTGAGAAAGTTGGGCAGAAAGAGCAAAAATCTGAAAACCATCATTCATTCAGAATAAGTAACCGACACTAGCAAAACCCAGTAAATATAATTCTTTAAAAATAGTTATAGCAAGACACTTGTCTAAATTTTGACTTAAATTTTTAAGAATTAGTTTAACCACTAAAGAATGGTGAGATAAAATGGATGGGTGAAATTATACGGCTAAACTTTGTCCTCATAAGAGAACATAACTCAAAGTATCAATCTTAATTTTCTAAAGTATGTTAAAATACCTCAAATATATTACAGATCTTCTTTAAGTTCCCTAGTTTTGATATAAAACATACATGGCTTATGCTTAAAAAAAAAAAAAGAAAACATATTACAAAAAGAGGGATTTCCATTTTTTAAAAACCAAAAAAATTGATATTAGCAACCATAAAGGTTATCGCCTAAATGGATTAAAGTAAAAGAAATTAGCTTGAAGAAAACCCTCCCCACATTATTTACTGCCACCCCCTGAGTTTAAGAAATTATCAAGACCAAAAAGTAGTATTAACAAAAAACAAGATGGAAATTTTAGCTCTCGCTTTTAAACATTTATGACAGACAGCATAAAGAAAGCTTGTGGAAGTGAGTATGTGTGAGAAGCACATCCAGAGCACTCCAGCCAGGCCAAGCAGAAACTGAGTACTGAAAACTCTCACACTTACAAGCACACTGTGAGGGCGAGACACAAACAGTATCTGGTGTTTATATTTAATTTGCTTTGGGTGAAAACAAGAAAGAAGAGCCCAACTACCTCTGAACACTGGGCCAGGCTCAAAATCAAACACTATTTCACTGGGGACAGAATGGAGGAGGGGACTGGGAGTCCGGGATTGGTATTTCCGAAGACAGCGCATCAGCTGGTTCAAAGGGGCTGTTAGAAGAGAAAGAGAGGGGCAGGCAAACACAGGAAGACAGACACAGAAGAAATGAAAGAAGTCACGGGGAATAAATGAGTTGAAGCCTGCTTCACAAAATAATTCTGGATGTTTAAAAAACTGCTTATTTTCATAAAATTCCAATCATTCTTTTAAAAGTGATTCATATAAAGGATAAATGCTGTTTGATTTTTGGTACTAAGCAGGCAATTTCTATGACTAAGTTAACTTTGTGATGCTAACGTGATGGCAACATTTAAATGCCGGATGTACTGGGCAAAATTGTCAAAAGCCACAGCTATTAAGACATACAAAAGTCAAACTGGCAGCAACATTAATTGGTGGGTTCATGGAATAACAAACAGGAAAAAAAAAAAACTTTTTAAACTATGTACTACATATAGTAAATACTAAGTCCAGAGTACATAACACAGGCTTATTATTTTGGTAGGTCCACAAGTATATAGAAACATAACAAAAGATAGTTCATGCAACATTTGACATAAAGTATCTTTGCATCTGGGCTTAGATATTTTGAATATAAAGCAGGGACACAGTGAAGAGACTGACTCTAAACAATGTATGTGGGCAATGCAGGGCTTCCTTATTAAATAGACAGTTGAAGAGGGAAGCATAAAGGACTACCTAGTCGAAAACGTCAAGATTGTTTCAAACAACATCTCTTACAAAAATCTTATGGGGGTAAACTCTTATTTAAAAAGTATTTTCTAAAGTAATGTTTTCCTATGATCCCAGTATTCACTGGGTGCTAGAGTAAACAGCTGATAAAAATTCTTTAAGAAATCTCGATCTGATCTCTCATTTGCTTATTTTATTTGCTGGACTAGTAAAAGGGGAACTGGGCTTTTCTATTAGGGGTCCACGCTATAAAATTTATTTTCCAGGGCCTTCTAGAAAGCTGGAGGGAAGCAGTTGACAGTGTCTATCCAACTGACAAGCTGTAGCAGGTAATCCCAGGGATTCTCCCCAAGAATGATTTAAGGAAGTCAAGTTTTAATTGACTGTAAGCTCAGTCTTTAAGTATTAGTGGAGATAGGAATAAAATGGGTAAAATAATTTGATAAAAACATTTTAAAAATTGTAGATGTCACAGTTAAAATTTTATTAGCGATAAATGATAATTACTAAAGAAAAGCAAACAATTTTTAATTTTTCTGTACATATCTTTCTCTGTGTCTGTGTTTCATGAAAGAAGCAAATATAAAGGAGACAAGCAGCAAAGCAATTGCATTCTTCCCCCGAGTTTGTTTTTTTTTTAAATTGAAATCACTACTTACCTCCATCACTACGAAACCCTTGGTCTCTAATCAAGTCCTACAAATAGATAGTAATGTATACTTAATCAAAGCATACGATAAAAAAGCAACAACATTTTATTTTCCACTAAGCATTAACAGAAAGGTGAATTCAAAATAATACCTGTCTTATAAATTACTTCACGAAACAGAAAGAATATGGAATTAGTAAACATGATAAAATAAAAACTTTGAAACACCTGCCAGCCTAACCCTAGACTGAAGGGATTATTAGTCTTGACCCACCAATGGCTGAATGAGGACAGGATTGATTAATTAGGAAAGCTAGGATCAAGGAGCAACAGGAGTCAGAGATAACTGGGAAGTGGTCAGATGACTTCCTGAAATAGAGTACTTATAACTATGACAGCCTTTCTTTTGGTCCAATATACTTTTATGCATGAGCTGGGCTCTTTGAAATTAGTGTTAGTTCATTTTTAAGTGTCATTCAGAATTTTCACGTTATGGGTTTTATGTTGCCAAATAAACATATGGCTCTTAAATTTTCAAAAAAAAAAACAAAAAAAACCACACCAATGGCTGCTTTAATGCTCAAAAACATTCCACTGGCACATATTAAGAGCCATAAAATGTTCATACCCTTTGATCCTATAATTCCACTTCTGGGAATTTTTCCTAAAGAAACAACACATAAGAAAAAATGATATGCACAAAGATGTCTAGTGCAACATTATCCATTATACTAAAAAAACACCAGAAATAATTATTTCCCTATTTTAGGCATACTGACATTTTAGGCATATTGACATATTGGTTAAGTAAATTATAGTGTGTCAATTTAAAACAGATTATGCAGCTACTAAAACAGTTATGAAGTCTGAATCATGAAACATGTTTACAGTTTAAAAAAGATACAAAATTAAGTGTACACTGATATGATCATAAAAATATAAATGTTTAAGGACACACTAGAAGGGAAACATTTTTTTAGTTGTCTTTATTATTAAAATACAGCTTTTTACAACAATGTGAGGCAGGGCAGCGGGGGAGGAGTCCACTGGCAATGCAGTGCAATTTGGACACAATTTGGACTTTGACAGAACTTAGTTTACCCAGTATAACTGATGACTGAACTACCCCAAATGTCTCTAAATATGCCCAAAGGCTTATAAGCTAAAACAAGAGAAGATTCTTTACAGATGCATTTCTGCCATGTTCAATGTACTATAAAAAACCTTTAACATTTTATACAGAATAATCAAAGAATATCTGCAAATAAGATGCTAAGTGTTAGTGGTTGTATGACTACCAATAAATATAAAATCATGGTAGTCTCACTAGCTTTGAGTTCTTGACAGTTTATCATCTAAGAAAGATATACAAACACAGAAATTTACATAAAAATAAGAGCTTAAGAAAACAATAAAAAAAAGGTGCCAAAGTTGCTTAATTGCCAAATAAATGGTATATGTAAAAAGATTCTTGGTGCAACATTAAGTTCAAAGGATAAAGAAGTAACATAGAACTTGGTCACTGGTGAAGCATTTGAAGAAGTTAATCTAAGAGCTGGAGTTTGAGCGATAGATAGGATGCAGAAAAACAGAGGGGGAATTCCCTGGTGGTCCAGGACTCTGACCTTTCACTGATGAGAGCTGGGGTTTAAGCCCTCATCAGGAAAGTATGATCCCATAAGCTGAGCAGCAGTGAAAAAAAAAAAAGAAAGAAAGAAAGAAAGAAAGGCCTTCTGGACAACCTACTGCTAATAACCACCATAAGCTTGTATTTTCCAATCTTAAATATGTTCTTAAAGCTCTCTGACAATCTTTTTCTATGTGATCTAGGTTAAACAAGATCTTCCAGTATTCCAATACTGGCTATTTCAGACCTTCCCCCAATTTCCTATGGTTCCTTTCCTAATTACTCTTCCCCTTTTTAGCAGGATAGAGAAAACAGAAGCTATCAAAGAACATTCTGTCTGTCTTTATATCTACAAACATCTGCATAATAATATTAACTATAATTTCTGAATTCTCTTTTTGTGCCAAGAATAATCATCACTATAAGGGGTAGACACTGTTAGCCCCAAGATTAAGTCATCTGCCCATGGTTATTCTGCCTCTCAAGAGTTCAGAGGCAGCTATGTTCACCTTTAACTCCTCCTCATAGTCCCTGAGGAACATCACTTCCAAGCTCAAGGAACTTTTATTTACTACCTTAATTATTCCTTCTCTTGTTCTTTTGAACCTCTCTCTTTCCTTGCTTCTTCCCCTCAAGTTACAAGTATGCTCAAGGTTCTCACATGACTCTGCTTCAGTCTATGGCTTTCACCATTCCTTTGTAGCCAAGCTTCTCAAATCTGGCACTGAATCCCACATCTTTACCAGCTTTTGCTCTCCTCCACTAGACCTCTAAAATAGCTCTCAGTGACATCAAAATGACACTGTAATTGCACAGTTCAATAGTTATATTGAATATATTCAATAGTTACATCTCATTTGAGTCTCAGTGACAACTGCCATCAACTACTTCAGCATTCCTGAAGTCCCCATTTCTCCCTTTGGCTTCTTCAACACTACTTTCTCTTATTTGTTTGAAGCTAAATTTAGGAAGCGAAGCCTATAATGGAGACAGAGAAAGACAGTCTCTGCCTATGTCTCAAATGTTAATGATCACTAGGGTTGCATTTCTACCCTCTTACATAATCCTGGAATAATATCATTTACATCCATGCCTTTAACACAAATAGGCTAATTATTTCTAAATGTGTACCTCTACTCAAAGTCTTTATTTCAACTGCTACTGGACTTCTAAACCAGTAAAGATCCACAGACATCTTCAAGTCAGTATGTCCAAAATAAAAGTTAACATTTTCATTCCAATAAACCCTGTTCTTCCCTAGGCATTTCTATCTTAATGAATCAAATACATACTATGTATTCATCTAAGGCAGAGAATTCTAGGCATTGTCTTTTTTTAATCTCTCATCTCCCACTTCTCTCCTCTACTACTAGACAGAACAGCAATTGACTATAAGAAGAATGGCCAGGTTTTACCCCATTTCAATCATTTATCATCTGTGTGATCTGGAATAAGTTTCTTGACATCTCCAAATCTAATTTTCTTAACAGTAACAGAAGGAAAATAATAGTACTTAACTCACAAGTGTTTATGAGGATGGAATAAGAAAATTTATGAACTTGGTAAAGGACATACCACATAGTAAGCATGCCATTTACAGTATCAATCCTAACAATCTCGTCTATCAAATCTCTCACTAATTCAAAAGATTTTTCTAAAGTAAAGAGCTGACCACTTTCTTTCCCACTCAGTTTACTGGACCCTTCACTATCAACTACTACAGAGAACTCAGAAAAATACATGTCATCTTCCCTACAATATCAAGTATTAATTACATCCCACATAAAGGTACTTTCATACCTCTGTGCATACTATTTCCTTAACAAATGTTCTTCCTTCTTAAAACCCCTAGCACTAGGTACTTAATAAATTCCTACTCCTTCATATTCATTGTTCATCTTCTACAATCTGGCTTAAATGTTGTCTCCTCTCTGCTAAACTTGACTGCCTTTAATCGGGTAGAGTTCATCCACTTCTGTAAACTATCATTGTATATTTTTGTGTTTATTTATTTTTATGTCTGATTCATCCATTAGACCGTGACCTCCCTGAGGGTAAAGACTGTATGCTAATTCATCTTAATTCCCTATTTTGATACAGTGCCTATCCCACAGTAAATATTAAATTTGGTTTACTGGAATAATAAATGATAAATAAGGACTGAAACTGAATGAAATGACTGAAACTGAATGAAATGCTAAAAGGTTTATATTTTATCATCAATGGGAAGTAAACAAAAGTTTTATAACAAAAGAACAGATGGTGACTGAAGTCTTACAATAAAGAATAAAATCCTATTTTGACAATAACAATAAAGAAGTAAATGGACAGCGAAATCAATGGCAGGAAATTTATATAGCAGATTAATGTCATAAGTAGTTCAAGTGAAGAAATATGGTCCCAAATGGTGGTAGAAAAAACAAATTTGAGATATATATCAAAAAAGCAAGATATAAACATGACGCTGCAAATGTTCAAGCCCAAGAAAACAGGGGAATCTTAGTAACACTACGATAAAGCGAAATAGTCTAAAAAAATGTTGGTTTTGAACGTAAATACAAAGTTTACAACTTTGAACATGCTGACAATAGATCTAACCTAGAAATAAGATTTGATTTCATATTTCACAAAATCCCGTTATTCATTTATTTCCCTATCCTACTCTTTTCCCCCTTTGTATGTGGGTCTATCCAGATGGAAGAAGACCTTTTTCGCTGAGAAAAATTGGTATTAAGAAAAGGCTACTTTAAATAAATCCAACAAAATCAGAAAAAAAAAAATTTCATAGCAAAAAGTAGAAAGAAGGTCTGACTTGGGAATGTATCTTGAAACATGAAATTAAGATTGATAAAAAGTTTATTTTCATTTACTTCAACAAAAATATTAAGTTATAATGTCAACAATATATTAATTCTTAGAATTAATACAGAGGGAATCAAGGTTTTGTTGGTTGTAATATCAAACTTACAATAATATAAACTGAAACTCTCAATTTAATATTCATCTTTCACATCACAATCACTCATTTCTATAAAAATTTTAAAGGATTTCATCAGTTCCCTCAATGCCTCCATCAGTCCTTCGATATTTAATTCATTTTCTTTAGAAAAGCCTGTTCTCTTGTCATCCTTTAGACACTTACTCTCTTTTACTGTTAACTGGACTAATTTAATTCTGCTGTATCCTTATTTCCCAATGGCTTTTCACTGTCTTCAATAAATCCTTAAAATCTTTTTTTTTTGGTCAGGCTAGCAATCAGTCTGCTTTATTTTTTCATAGCAATGTTGGATAGTGATAAAAAAAAAAGGGCTGCAATGCAAGCTAGTATTAAATGGGGAGGGAGGAATATGTGGGTGGAGACTTATTAGGGGAGTCTGTTAGTTAGTGAATATTTTCCTGTTAGGATAATTTTGGCTCCTTTACTCAACCTTATGAGGACTCACAGAAGGAATGCCTGTATAATGAGAACATTAGGCTCATCAGAGAACAACAGGCTGTCCTCTAGCATACACATGACCCCTCAGTAATTTCAGTATCCTGCTTATCTGGGTAAACAGTTTCAGATTTCTTTTTAAATATGATTACTTCCCAACGCAAACAAATTTGGTAGCTTTTCTGTTTTGTTGCTTATTACATTCAAAGATTAAGGATAACCCACACTTTATTCTAAAGAACAAATTATGGGAGAAATGATCCTGACTCCACCACAGCTCAGATGTTAAGGGCTCTTTATTCTCTTCAGGAATTTGGTTATCAGGATGATACAGTAGAATGAACCAGTCCTTTTGGAGTGATCCTGTGTATGTCATCTTTTTTTCTCAACTCTTCCTTCCCTTTTGTCTATATCTGGGACTGGCAAAATACAATGGGCTGGCCACCTGCTTTACTGAAGTTTATCGGAATAAAGCCTCATCTGTTTGTTTAAAATGTACTTGTTATCTATGGTTGTTTTCATACTAGTGATAGAGTTCAACAGTTGTCTTTTGAGACTGCAAGATCCATAAGCCTAAAATATTTACCATCTGGCCCTTTAAGAGTTTGCTGACCCTTGGTCCATATTATGGGAAATAGACTTCTGCTTTGTCTTCTAAGCCTTTTATTAATACAAATGTTTTTTGATGACCTCTTAAGTTAGGTTATCACCTAATAGTTCCTATTTTAGGGAACTATATTGGGAATGGTTTTTGCTGTCCACAAGTTAAAGAAGGGACACTAAGGTTCATAATTAACTTCCAGTGTGTAACATAAACTAGAAAAGGAAAAAATTCAAGAATGATCAGCTAGAAGTAGCTAAAATAATTGATTTGTATAGAGATGGAGTACAATCGTATACTCAAGAAAATAAAGAAGGTAAATGGTAGCTTTGCACGAGAAGTACATAAAGTAATGATTAGTCCTTACGGGTTATTTAATTCAAAGCTGAACTTTTAGAAATTCAGGTAAAGATTTCACATTGAAATATGCAAGTATATTATTTTTTCTATACCTTCAAATGGGTCAAGTGGATTGATTATCTGTTAAATAAATGAAGATAAGACTTTTACAGAGGTGTCATTGGAGAAGGAAATGGCAACCCACTCCAGTGTTTTTGCCTGGAGAATCCCGGGGACAGGGGAGCCTGGTTGGCTTCCATCTATGGGATCACACAGAGTTGGACATGACTGAAGCGACTTAGCAGCAGCAGCAGCATAAGGGAAAAATCAATGAGAATAACTCTATACTCTGGTACCAGTTAAATATTTTATGCCAGCAGAGAAGATGACAAGGCTTTTCTGATCTGTAATTCATGAAAAGTCTATCACTTATACTAACTGTGATAAGTAAAACAAGGCACTTATTTCTGATCTATATTATAAATCTATATTAAAAATATACACAAAAAGATTAAAATTATCTCAATATATTGACAGAGGGTGTGGGAGAGAGAGGAGAGAGAGAGATACATACTGACAGACACTAACTTCGAGAGAGAGAGAGAAAATTTAATTTACAAAACAGCTGACATAACCAGATTCCCCAATCTGTGGTCCGAAAAAACAGCAGAAAAATAAACACACTTGAATTTTCTAGATTCGAACACTGCTGGATACTTACATCAATATTGACAGGTTCTATTGTGTTTATATGCACATTTGGAGCTGATGAGGACCGGTCTCGTTGTCCAAACTGATTTCGATGATCTTCATCTGCTGGTCGGAAAGGCTGTGGAATTGGAATGGATTTTGAAGGAGATGGACTGGTGAGAATTGGGGGCCTGGAAAAGTCAAGTGATTGGAAGATAAGATTTAGAGCAACTTTCTAGAGATAATAACATAGAAAAATGAATTATATAAAGATTTTGTTTTCATATTCTCAAATAAAACCTCAAAATAAAGGCGATGGCAGTAATGGCTTTTAAAAGAATTAAAAAACTAATATATGCTTACAACTAACACCAACAAAGTTGCTTTGCTCAAGCAGACCCTCCACGAAGTATCAATGATAAGAACACTGATTTTATTCAGAAAACTCCAGAGAAATCGTCAAATGGCTAGAAATTACCTGTGGTTAATCAGCTGAAGAAACTCTTGTTCTTTAACATTATACAAAAATGTTCTAAGCACACACTAACTGAATAATGTCTGCTAATTATTTCTACCTTTGCCATTTCTTGATAGTTGAAGTCACTAAGATGAAATTTTTATGGAAGTACATTTGTGTATTTCAGGTATCTACTGCTTTATCCAAGATATATCTATTGCTTTATACAAGAGGTAAATTAAAATCTTGAACAAAAATGGCAAAAATTCCAAATTCAAAAGATGATTCTCAGAGTGTCAATCTCTCATAGTTTGAAATGTTTATTATGCCCAATAATTGATACAAGACACAAAGAAGAATAATATATTAAACCTTAAAGCAAATTTCTAAAAATTGCTCTTTGATGAAACTGTGACAGACTGGCCTATCCTGGTAGTGTAGATAAATAACAGAGTCGATGATCTCTCACTGCCCCCAAAATGAAGCTGGTTGGTATTCACAGAGCACATTAAAGTTTTGAGAATAGATTGCAAACACCCATGAGAAGTCTACATTCTTCAGAAAGAATATCCAAGGGAGCTGAGAAGTGAGTACCACTTGATTGATGAGGTGCGACTCAGTGAGCTCTGTCAGGACCAATGAATGATTCAATGCTAACAGCTTCTCTTCAGAGATTGGTTATTGTTGCACCCCATCTTATGCAAACTCTGTAACTAATCAGCAGTATCAAGTGGTTAATAAGACAGCCAGAAAGACAGCTGAGGGAATAAAAAGACATTTTTAAGAGGAAAGAGGGTTTAAAGAGGAATGAGAAGAAAATATAGTTTTGGACCAGATGAAGCTCGGAAGAGCCAAAAAAGCCGAGTTGCGACAAAAAGCTTCTAAATAAAATATATTACTAGAATCTGAACCATACCAGCTTATGAGTTTTACTTCTTTGAAGCACCCTTTTAAAAGGGTAGGGAAAGAAATTTTAACTTTAACTGTTCATATTAACTAAATGAATCCACTTAGAATTGAAATTAAAATAATTGCTCTACTGGTCCTTTTTATTATGATTGATTAATTTTTAGTTTGTGACAAACCTGTCTCTGCTTTTGTTTTAGACAGCCAATAACAGCCTTTGGCAAGGGATTTGGGGAGCAGGTAAAAAGAATTTTTAAATGACAGTATTAGCTTTTAGAAAGTTTTGAAACATGCACTGACTTTCTAAATACTTAGAGGCTAATTTAAAGTCTCAAGGCAGTAACACACTTTATGTCAGAACTTAAAAGTAGAAAAAGCCTGAACTAACTAAAACTGTAGAGGGCGGTCTAATTAAAATAATTGATTTGGTGTAGTGACAGCAAGTCATTCTCGAAACTGAATAATAAATGAAGACTATGACAGCAACATGTAACACCTAAGTCAGAAATATGTATGCAAAGGACACTGGTCTTTACATAGGAAAAACAAAAATCTGGATTAAATTTGATAAATATTATCAAATCTAAAGAAAATGGATAAACTAGAAAATGAAGATAAGCTGTTTCTGTCCTTTTCTTCTCCCCCCACACCTCTGGTCCCACCATCACTACTGTACTTTTATCTCCTGGGCTCATTCAGATTCTGGAATTCTTTATGGTCCAGTTCAAATCCCACTTTCTTGATTAAATGTTCACTACTCTCTCTCACTATTCTCTTGTGTAAACATTGCAATATTTATCACATAGTTTAAAATAATACATCATAAATTATAGATTATAATTATATATTAGCTTAAAACTGTTGGCCATTATCTCCTGTGTTAATGCTTTTTTCTAAATGGAAGTCATATACTTCTGAATCTGATATTAAAAATAAAGCAAGCACAAGGCAGGACTCTACATTATTTGTTGCTTGATTTTTTTCCAACTATGGTCCTACAACAGTCTATGTCAGTTTTAACCCTCTGTACCAAATGTATGACAGGTGTGATGAGTTACCTGAAAAAAAAAAAGTCCTTAATTTAATGACCCAAATGTTGGAAATGTTTCTAAGCAACTAAAAGTTTAAAAAAATCAGCTCAAGTAGCATGTCACTGAACAGCAGGAATCGAATCATACCCAATAGAATCGGAGGGGGGTGCAGAAGGGGATGAGCCACATGGAAGGGTAGTCTCTGCTAAGGAGGCCTCCTCCTGTGGTATTGGGTGGTGTTCAAAGAACTTGGAGACAAACAGCAAACTGTGAGGCAAAAACAAAAACAAAACAAAACAAACCTAACTTGTGCAAAACCCAGAAGCTTCATACACCAGAATACACTAAAGAATTAGCAAAAATCTCTGAGCTCAAATTGCATTTTCAGGAAAGACTGCTAAATTCAATTAGCTATATTTCTGTCTGATAGCTTAGGGTAAAAAATTATACTCTACTTTCAAAGACAAGCTCAGAATCTAAAACTAATTGTTCTATATAGCAAATTTCTATATAGTAGAGAGGAAAAATTATGCTTTATGGTTAAGGAATTAGAAGAAAATATATCTATTGTTAAAAGGTTACATTATTATCATGCACTTTAAACTACTGAGTGGAACTCTCAAAAAAAAAAAAGACCTTAATAGCAGTAGTGACAATACACACAAAAAGATTAAAATTAACTCAATATATTTAGAGGGAGTGGGAGAGAAGGGAGAGAGAGAGACACAGACAGACACAAACTTTGAGAGAGAGAGAGAAAACTTAATTTACAAAACAGCTGACAGAACCAGATTTCCCAATCTGTGGTCCAAAAATATAATAGTTAATTTAAACACTTAAAAACCATCTAAAAGTGATATCTATAGGGAAGAGATCTTATATTAATTAAAAAAGAATATGAAACATAAATGAAATGTATAGCAAACCAGAATTACAATCTGAAGAGAAGTACTGGCTACACTATTGTCTAGCCAAACGTCAAATAATTCCCTGTAACAACTCTTCAGTAAAGAAAACAACCACAGTCTCTAAGACATACTAGTTTCACATTAAGAAAAGTTAAATGCAAAGTGGCAGAAAAGAAAAATTTTTTGATTACTTACTCTAGTTGGTCATAATTAACACACATCAGTGGAACCTCTGTACTACAACGCTGGTGAAATTTATAACCACATGTTTGACAGCGGAACCCCTGGAAAAGCAGCTTTCTACAGAAGTCACAAAACGCTAAGGTGAAAAAAGTTTTCCGTACCTGCAAAGTAAAACATCATGGAGGATTCTGTAAGAATCTTTTTAGAAATCAACTTATTTACTCTTTTGTTTAAAATAACAAATTTTTACTATGTTTGTTAGTTACTCAGTCGTGTCCGACACTTTGCGACCCCACAGACCATAGGCTGCCAGACTCCTCTGTCCATGCGATTCTCCAGACAATAATACTGGAGTGGGTAGTCATTCTCTTCTCCAGAAGATCTTCCCAACCCAGGGATCGAACCCAAATCTGTTGCATTGCAGGCAGATTCTTTACCGTCTGATCCATCAGGGAAGCCCAACCCTATAGCACTTGGTATTCCTAGGCGGTCTCCCATTCAAGTACTAACCAGGCTCGAACCTGCATAGCTTCCGAGATCAGATGAGCTCTTGTGCATTCAGGGTGGTATGGCTGTAGACTTACTATGTTTACATCATAAGAACTGACTTAACCATGAAGAGTCTAAAACAAAACCAGGGGGTTCAAGGTAACAGATGGACTACATGAATTTATCTCCCACCCATTATTCAATTAAACTCAGAAGCCAAGAAGATGGGGGATGAATGAAAGACTAGAAACTAATTTCAAGCTTTACTATATAAGAGTACAGGAGAAGGAAGTAATAGAGGTGAAAGAAAGAGAAAGAGTACACTTGAATAATTCTACAAAGGAGTTAAGAGATGCTTATTGGTGTTGACATAAGAAGCAATAGCATGCTTAAAGTTACAAAGGTATGGAACAGAGGAACCAAACACTTCTGAGGAGTAGAGGAAAGAGGGGGAAAGGTTGTCATGTTACAGATGATCTAATTTCCAGTGGAACTGGCAATCAGTAAATGATGTCTAAAACTGATACAGAAGTTCTGACCTAAAGTTATTATTCAGTAACATGAAAAGAATCACTAGAAGAGCTTAAAACAGAAACCATTAGAAGTTAAGAATGTAATTATGTTGAAGTGGTTCATAGAGCTTTTCAGGTCTACTATATCCTTCTACTTTTCTATCTATTCAATTGATTTTTGAGAGTTTGATATTGAAACTCCAACTAAAAATCTTAATTTATCTACATAAGAAATAATTGTAATATATAGTGGAACTATATGTAACCTTGTTCTGTATTTTCCAAGTCTATGTCTCCCATGTCTTTTTTCAAATTTAAAAAAGAAAGAAGAAATAAAAGGAAAAGAATGGTTTCCTCTATAGAGTGGCATTAGAGGCTAATAAGGGTTGGGGCAACCCCTTTGCACTATTTTAAAAAATATATATATTTGATTAAAATGTAATATACTTTGATTAAAGTGTTAAAAAATTACAAAAGAAAAAACTAGTTTATAATTAAAATTATATGAAAATCAGATTAACCTAAGTTAACTAAACTTGTTAACTTAGGACAAAGAACAGGAACATCACCTAAAAGATGGTAAGAACTACATTTAACAAATGATCAGTTTGTTAGAGGATCAGAACACCTCAATGTATCTGTGAATATTCCTCTGTGTGATGCTTACAGGGTATCATGTAGGAACTCCCTGTCAGAAGTCAAACATGTGTCACATAAACAGAACTGTGCTAGGGAGGTTCTATCTTGGTAACGGACAAAACCAGAAATTGTTTACAACTGTTTGGTTTGTTTATGTAATAAGCAGAAAACATAAGAAGGATAAGTAAACGACAAATGTTAACAATGCCTATTTGGGAGTGATGACAGCATAAGTGACTCTATTTTGTCCTTTGTTTTTTGCTGTATATTCTCAAGTTTTCAGACAACATTAATCACACACAATAATAAGAAAAATACATTGTGATCCAGGATATAGTTGTATTCTTATAATACTACTCTATATATAATGCACATCAGAATTTCTAATCCATTCTATTACATATAAATGCTTTTCATGATCCATTAAATTGATTTCAACACTCACTTTATAAAACTCGTCAATAAACACAATTTAACAGGATAAAATGTTATTAAAAGAAATGTTTCATAGAAAATGGTACCTTGGCATATCATCCATTCTGGCTTTTTGAGAATATTTAAATAAACTATTTGGATAGTTTTAAGAGTAGCTCTTGCATTCTTCACATTCTGGCTATGGATCAAGTTACAGAAGCTATAAAAAGACAACTGACTGTTTTTAGCTTTGTTCCTTTTCCATTTGTCTCTGGATATACAAGCAGTAAGAAAAAGCATGTGGCTATTATTTACTAAGGCAAGCATCTTTTTATACTTGAGCACAATCTCTGAAAATTAGAGCATAGAAAAATATAAATCGTATTCATAGGAATCATCATTTTATAGTCATCTTTTTTGCTACATACTCATACTTTCAACTGCCTAATAATCTGCTTCATGAAGCCCTAATTTCTCTTCCTTCTTTAATCTAGTCAATTGCAGTCCTTCTTCCTGTCACTGACATACTTGAAAACTATGCACAACTGATTGCTTCTATATGTAAAGGAAGGGGGAGAAAAAGAGAAGGAAGGGAGAAAGGAGGGAAGCAGAAAGGAGAAAATATGGGTAGGCGTTTGAGCATAAACCGAGTGACATATACCTCTGTATGTATACCTTTGTTTATAAGCAGGTACAGGAAGATGTATCTTTTCTTTTGGGCCACAACTTATGCTTATTTTGGAATTTGAGACATGAATGGTAAACTCATGTGGGCCATAGAACAGGCAATTTGCATGCATTGATTTGTAACGCGTGGGGCTGTCTGAGGTTAGCATCTATGTAAAATGGGAAGGTCTGGACCCATGGCATCTGTTTCTAATCTTGCTTCTCTACCTTTCCTGCCTCCTCCACCCCATCAAGTCCCAAGGATTCCTGGGATATAGGTAAATGCTGAAGGAATCGCCTTTATAACAGACTATGAAACCGGGGGCATAAGCAGCCTTCCTCCCATAGCCAACAAAATTCAGCACACAGAAGCAGAGAGAGGAATTCTTTCCCTTTCTAAGCAGAACACAGGCTTACTCTTGTTTCTATATGATGCTAAGAGCAATTGTTCAAAACCACAAATCTAACTAATCACACTGCTCTCTTGCCTATAACAGTCATTAAATTTCCAATGATTTTCAGGAAAAGTCCAAATCGTCAACAGAGCATACAAGGACTTACATGAGCTTACTCCATCCCTATACATGCCACACTGTAACATCCGCCTCTCCAAGTATGTAGCCTCCATTCTAAACTATTCTCAAAACTGAAAGGGTAACATGCTTTCTTGCTGTTTCCTTTGTCTAGTGTAGTCTTCCTTTCACTAATCTTTCCTCATCCACCAGCTCTCAGGTTTGATAATTCTTCCTTTGGGAAAATTTCCTGACTCCTCAAAAGCCAGGTTAGAAATCTCTATTCTGTGTATCTACTGTACTTCAATGGGGAAGGAAATGGCAACCCAGTCCAGTATTCTTGCCAGGAGAATTCCATGGACAAAGGGGCCTAGTGGGCCTCAGTCTATGGGGTTGCAAAGAGTTGGACACGACTAAGCGACTAACACACACACACACACACACACACACACACAGCACTTTAAACGTATACAGTAATTAAAGAGTCTTTATGAAAATTAATTAAAACATTTATTCTAGGAATCTCTATTCTGTGTATCTATAGCACTTTCAGTTCAGTTCAGTTGCTCAGTCGTGTTCAACTCTTTGCGACCCTATGAATTGCAGCACGCCAGGCCTCCCTGTCTATCACCAACTCCCGGAGTTCACTCAGACTCACGTCCATAGAGTTGGTGATGCCATCCAGCCATTTAATCCTCTGTCATCCCCTTCTCCTCCTGCCCCCAATCCCTCCCAGCATCAGTCTTTTCCAGTAAGTCAACTCTTCACATGAGGTGGCCAAAGTTCTGGAGTTTCAGCTTTAGGATCATTCCTTCCAAAGAACACCCAGGACTGATCTCTTTTAGAATGGACTGGCTCGATCTCCTTGCAGTCCAAGGGACTCTCAAGAGTCTTCTCCAACACCACAGTTCAAAAGCATCAATTCTTCGGCACTCAGCTTTCTTCACAGTCCAACTCTCACATCCAAAAAAGCTTGCTTTCATTGTCCTCTTGTGGCAAGGACCTGCCTGAGGCACTACTTCAAGATCACTAACTTAGGTCTTCCTTTACCTTCTCATATCCAATTTTTAATTAAGAAGAATAACTAAGAATAATCATCACTATGAAATGTAAACTCAACTATTTTTTTAATTCCTAAAAACTGAAATAAAAATTCTTAAGATTTATCTTCTCAAAATTCTACAAGTTAAAAACAAAATCAGTACTAGTGAATGCCTTATCTCATGATTATAAAAGTATCTGCTTCATGGTAAATCTGACTGACATCAGGTGTATTTTACACTTGTCCCAAAGATGCCTTATCTAATGAAGCACAAACCCAATTTCATTATTCACCACTAATGGAGCCCCTCCCAAACACTAACCCCCTGGGAAATCAGAAGAACCCAGTTGTTCTAATCACAAAGGCACAAGGGAAAACACTTGATGCCAAAAGGGAAGCAATTACTATCCATCTAGAAAAATAAACTACAGTTCAAATTTTATACAAAGAAAAGTAAGAAATGCACTCCTGCCTTATAGATCATTCTAATCTTGGCTGTTGCCTACTCATTCAGAGGACAGGTTCTCAAGCTCTGGGAACTGTACCCTTATCTCCGAGGTAAGAGAGGTTCCATTGTTCCAGGCCTCAGGCTGGAGACGCTTAGCTTAGGCTAGGTTCTGGCAAATGCAAAAACCAGATAAAGGGAGAAGTATGGAAGAAGAGCTTTAACATCTGTCTTTCTTCAGTCCTCAAGGAGAGCTATTCCACTTCTATTACACTATCTCTCAGAAACATTTACACAAGTGTGTCAAGGTGTATGCAGAATCTATTTACCATGTTTAGAATGGATTTTTTTTTAAAAACTTAAATGTCAAAGAGGAATGGTTAAATACACTGAATGCATATTCTTATGGACTACTATGTAATCATTATAAAGCTAGGTGTAATGACATGGAAAGATGCCTATGATGCTGTGCTTAACACTTTCTTAAAAAAGAGTATCATACAAAATATAATTCCATTTTTAGTTTAGTTTTGTTTTTTTTTCAAAAAGGAAAGAAATGGAAAATAATGCAGGAAAATGAAGGAAGTAAAAAAGAAAGAATATTTTGGGCTTGCAGATATAAGAACACACATTTTATATACAGAAAGACTTTGGAAGACTACACAATAATCAATTATTAACAACTATTTACCTCTGGTAGGGTACTTCCACGTTTTTACTTGATATACTTTCATACCATTCAAATTTTTAAAATAACTATCTATTACTTTTTAAAATTAAAGACAAAGTATAATGATTAAAAAATAACCTCTTTAATATGTGGTGCTTTTTTTCCCTTTAAAGAATAAAACGAATTTTCAACTTAGGTAAAAAAACAATGCCAAAATTATTCATCTCATACTTCATTCTTTAAATAAAAACTCAAAGAACTTGACGATTTTTGACATTAAAATATAAAAAGTACATACAAAGTTGTGTGTTGTAAGTGGAACATTCTCCAGCACTTCTACATGCAATTCCTCTCCAGTAAGCCAGGAAATATCAGTGTCCCAGCCAATTGGTTTCTTCTCCCTGAAAAGCGTAGACACAGCCTTTCTTGGTTATCATACCTAAAAAGCCTCATATACCTCATGCTGAAGATATGAAAATTGGTTATTGAGGGGCTAGTAATGGTGAGGGAGTTTTGGCTCCCTAGTCTTCCATCGTTAGAAATTTAAATGGCAATAAATTAATTTTTAAGTTTACCCCAAATAAATGTATCACTCTTGGACAAACAGCAGGGTAAAGAGATGTACTCTTTTCTTCAAGTCAGCTCCAGAAAAGACCTACAACAGCAGAAAATGGATTGTTCCTGGGGCCAAAAAAAAAAAAAAAAAAATCACAGGTATGGATTTACTTATCCATTCAAAGAAAAAGAGTACTCAAGGGACAATATGCCCCCAAAAAGGAGATCTCTTTTTTTCTTTTCCAGATGGGATTCAAAATTGGGAATGGCAGGGGTGGGGTCATGGCATAATTTCATGCTTTCAGAGAAAATGGTTCAAAATTTTAAGACTCTCAAATGCCATATAAAGTCATTTTATCAGAATAAACACCATCATCACACAAAATTATCTAATGTTCACTCCTCAAAGGGCATACCAGACTTGTTTAAGCTAATTTAGTTTTTTTTTTTTTTTCCTGAGGTTGATTTTCAGTACCCTAGGTTTGGGTAAAAAGTTAACAGAAAACCTCAAAATTTAGTATCTGATGTTTTTCCCCCTTTTTAAACAAAGTTTCACATCACATACAAACCATACCCATCCTGAATTCTGTAAACAGCACAGCACTCTGGGATTAGACCTCTCATCATCAGTGCCTTCTTCAGGCTGTCCCGGACTGTGACTCCACACCGTGCAGGTACCTAGGGTACCACAAAGTCAGGACATGAGGTAGAAGAAGTAAATTATATATTTTTTCACACCACTGGAAAAAAAAACACCCCAAACCCAGTAATTTACCTTTATAACATTTTGAAAATGTCATATGGATTACTATGTCAGAAAATTATTTCTAGGGCTAATATTAATGGAAAATTATGACTCAAACATCTATTATTACTCACCAACTTAAGGCAAAATCAATTTTTAGTTTTTTATTAAAATTACAAAATATCTTAAACATATAAAAGAAAAGAAAATACAACAGATCACTAAGTGCTCTCTGCTGAGAAATAATAAATGTCAACATTTAAAGCAAAATCAATTTTCATCCAACATTGTTCTAAGTTGAAAACGGTAATCCTTCAGTCACTATCATGGTCCTTTAGAGATCCCTTACTGATCCTAAACACAGAAGAGAATACTTGTCTTAATGTATACAGCTGATACTTGTTGTTTAGCATTCCTATTTCCTCTGGGAACCCACCTTTCCCTAAAAACCACATGGTACTTGAGAAGTTATGAAGCCAGGGTCACTACTCTTCTGGCTGCACATGACATAAGCTGGCTAATCAGTTTCCCATATCCCAGATCCAGGGCTAGATGTATGACCCAAACAGTACTACAGTTCTTCCTTTAACTGACAGACTCTGGTTGACAGAAGTTTCTTTCCTATTGTAAAGTTCCAAGAAGACAGAAATATGGATTCCCTAATGGATATCTTCCCTAGTACACTGAGAAAATCTGGCTACAGAATGAAGCTAACTTCAGGAGAGGTAGAGATGATATTAGGAGAGAAGAGGCAGCGAAAAAGAATCTTCCTGTATATTTGAAGTTATCTCTACCTTGGTCTTTTCTGCCAGTGACTCATCTCCCTTCTTATTAATCTGAATAATTTAAAACTGAAAAATAACTGACACACACAGTGTAGATAGACTAAGGTGAAGCAATGGGAGTTCAGGTTGGTTGGTTTTTAGGCGGAGAGGGGAGTGGAGGGTGACAGACAAGATGTGTTAGTTAATAACAAAATTAAAGGTTTCATTCCTTTAAATCACTAAGGTCTTTAGCAAACCATAAGTTTCTAAAGAAATTGGGACTCTTATGCCAGAGGTGAATTGAGTGAAAGTGAATATAAGACAGATGAATTTAAACAGTATGTCAATGGGCAACAAGCCATAAAGCCAAATTAGGACCTAAGATTAGAAAAACAGGAGACAGATTTCAGCTCAATGTAACTGTTAAAACTATCCAGCAAGGGAAAAGTTTGAGGGAGTAGGTTCATCACTGGAAGTATTCAAGAGACTAGATTTGTACAGTTGATCTTCTAAATTCATGGATTCTGTATTTGCAAATTTGCCTATTCATTAAAATTTGTAACCTCCAAATCAATACTTGCGATGCTTTTGCAGGCATGCACAGAAGACTGAAAAGTTTGACCCTTCCCAGCTGAGGTTCGGAGAAGGCAATGGCACCCCACTGCAGTACTCTTGCCTGGAAAATCCCATGGGCAGAGGAGCCTGATGGGCTGCAGTCCGTGGGGTCGCGAAGAGTCAGACATGACTGAGCGACTTCACTTTCACTTTTCATTTTCATATATTGGAGAAGGAAATGGCAACCCACTCCAGTGTTCTTGCCTGGAGAATCCCAGGCTGCCATCTATGGGGTTGCAGAGTCGGACACGACTGAAGCGACTTAGCAGCAGCAGCTGAGGTTAATCAAGGTGACATGCCTTCTTTTCCTAGCTCTCATACTGTAAACAAGTGCCCTATGCCAGGTGACTTTTAAGCTAATGGACCCCAGCCTGCTGTGAAGAAATAAACAATCCAGGGGCCAATATACAGAGGCCATCTTTGGCTCATTTATAATAGTAATCCTGCACTTGTCGTAGGAGCAGCTTTTCAGTATTCACTAATTCAGTGTTTGCAGGAAATATACAGAACGTAACTACTGCCAATAGTGAGAATTGTCCATACCTTCCAGAAATAACAGAAGGGAAAGCTGCCTTTCCCCCTCTGTTATTCGTATTCTGCCTAAACTTCTTAGGTGGCAACCCTATCTTTTGCTTTAAACCCCATCCAATCTATCCTATCCCGTTATCAGTGAAATCTTTTTTTAAAAAGGTATTCTTAATGTGTGTGTGGGAGCTTGTCAGATACTTCTGAGAACCTGATGAAAGCCTTAGAATCATCTCTTTGAAACATAAAATTTCAAGCCCATCTATGGACTGCTGAGGAGTCCACTGAACTCAGAATTTCATTCTGTGATACAACCTTAGTCTTCTCAAATTTTTCCAGTTAATTATAGGGTGAAATTCAAATTCCTTAACACAGCATACAAAGTCATTAATGGACTGGGGCTATCCACCCTTCAGTTTCTTTGGTAATTTCTCTCATGCACTCCTGTAATGCCATCTTCTGATATAGCTAAGCTCCCTTATGCTTCTCTGAACGGGTTGATTCCAAGGTGTATATATGTTTCATCAGTAGGCAAAATTTTGGTTTCCCACTCTTATCACCAAGGGAAAGTCATCAATCTTTCCTTCATCCACTTCAATAGGCTGATTTTTGTTTCTTCATGATACTACCTGTTCAACCGACTGACAGACCAATGGAATGAAACAGAAAAGCAGACTCTTCAACACATAAATAAAATCAAAATAAAGGCAGCATCTGTAATAGGGAAAAGATGAACTTTTAACTAATTGATGCTGGGACAGCTGGAACCAATCTAGGAAAAGAAAGTTCATCCATACTTCATACAGTATCCTAGAGTCAACTCCAAATGGATCAAAGATTTATGTTGAAGGAAGGAGGGGACAAACCATAAAAGAACTAGAAGAAACATGGCTCCCTTACAATCTCAAGGGAAGAAGGCCTATAAAACTATGATGCAAAATCTCAAAGCCATAAAAGAAAACACTCACACAACATACTACAGGCAGCCCTCCATATCTGTTGGTGCCACATTCATGGATTCAACCAACCGAGGATCAAAANAGTCCAACTCTCACATCCATACATGACTACTGGAAAAACCATAGACTTGACTAGATGGACCTTTGTTGGCAAAGTAATGTCTCTGCTTTTCAATATGCTATCTAGGTTGGTCATAACTTTTCTTCCAAGGAGTAAGCATCTTTTTATTTCATGGCTGCAGTCGCCATCTGCAGTCATTTTGGAGCCCCCAAAATAAAGTCAGCCACTGTTTCCACTGTTTCCCCATCTATTTGCCCTTAAGTGATGGGACCAGATGCCACGATCTTAAGTTTTCTGAATTTTGTAGAGCTGATAGCAGTGCAAAATTAAGCAAAATCTATGAAGCAAAATTAAGCAAAATCTATGAAGCAAAATTTCAAAATATCTTATCAAAACTACAAATGTATATTTCTCTTTGATCAAGGAAGCCTACTTTTAGTATATTATAACTGGCCAACTATAGTACATCTGTACAATGGAATCTATAGCTATACAGCTGGCTCACATAAACATTAAAAGCAAAACAGTAAACATTAAAAACACAGCAAAACATTAAAAGCAAAATACAGAATGACATATACAATATGATGTCTTGTATGAAGAGGAGAAAATAAGAATATATTTTTGTATTTTCTTCTTGCTACATCTTTAGAAATGCAGCACACACACCCGCACTGCCCCAAATAAAGTTACCTAAAAGATGCAGGGGAACCTGGATGTACAGGGACAGGGGAAGAAACAAGATTTCTTGATACAAACGCCACATGAAAGAATTACCTATTCACAAAGGAAAACGGGTGGGCTCCCCAGGTGGCTCTGTGGTAAACAATTTTCCTGTCAATGCAGGAGATGCGGGTTTGATCCCGGGGTCAGGAAGATCTTCTGGAGGAAATGGCATCCCACTCCAGTATTCTTGCCTAGAAAATTCATGGACGTTGGAGCCTGGAGGGCTACAGTCTGTGGTGTTGCAAAAGAGTCTGACACAACTTAGTGACTAAACAACAAAGGTAAAGGCGTAGGGGAGCATTGTTTCAATTTTTATAGATGGAAAGACTAAAATGATATTTTCAGAAGAACCAAGTTAATGCCTCTTTTCCAAATTCCAAAATTAAGTGTCCTTGATTAGGCCATGATCTTAGTTAAAAACTAGCATCCTACCTTAGCAAAGATCTAAAGTCAATGTAATCATCTGAATATTTGCAAAGGAAAATATATCCAAGAAATACAAGGACACATGTCCACACAGAAACTTGGACATGAATATTCATAGCATTATTCCTAATAGCCAAAAGTGAAAACAAAATTCATAATGGCTAAATAAAATGTGGTTTGATACACACACAGAATATTATTTAACCATAAAAACGCATGAACACTGACATGCTATACTATGGATGAGCCATGGAAACATTATGCTAAGCAAAAGAAGCCAGTCACAGAAGACCACATATTCTATGACACCATTTACATGGAAAGAAATGTACAGAACAGGCAAATCTAGAGAGGGAGAGAGGAAGTAAGTGGTTGGCTAGGACTGGGAAGACTGGGGAGAAATGGTGAGAGGCTGCTGAGGGGTACACGGCTTCTTTTTCAGAGTGATGGAAACGTTCTAAAATTAGTGCTGATAGTCGCATAACTCTGTGAATAGACTAAAATTGTATAGTTTAAATAAGTACACTGTGTGTCTATAAATGATATTTTAGTAAACCTATAAAAAATAAAATAAGCAAATTCTGTCTTTTAAACTACACATTCAAGAAAGTCAGCTTAGAAGCCACATTTCAGGAAAATTGAGTATTTTTTTTTAATTAATTTATTGTTGTTAACACAACACATTGAAAAATATATGAATTAGGGTATCTCATGTCTAATATACTTGAAATCCTATTAGATCGGTTGTTTAGCTGCTAAGTCAGATCCAACTCTTTCGTAGCCCACCAGGCTCCTCTATCCATGGGATTTCCCAGACAAGAATACCACGGTGGTTTGCCACTTCCTTCTCTAGGAGATCTTCCCAACCCAGGGATAGAACCCGCGTTTCCTGCATTGGAAGGCAGTAACATCTAAATTTCATTAACACTCAATGTTGACCAGGGTCTTGTGGGAAAAGGAAGTCTTTCTTATACACTAGAGAGAATATAAACCAGTACAATTTTCCTGCATAAAATGTACATTTTACGAAGTTTTAAGTGTGCATACCCCATGACCCAATACTTAAGTTCCCTAACATTAAAATAGACCCACAACATTTCAGGATATGTGTATCATTTAAACGTATTTTGCAACATTTAATTATCCATAATGAAATAAATAGTTAATAAATCAGATATGATCATTCTAAACAATAACTTTAACCATAATAAAACAAGTAACTTGGCATTATGTGAAAGAAGGGGGTAAGTATAAGGCAAAATGATTAGTCCCTTTCTGCTGCCCCCAGCAATGTCCCTATCCTCCAGATAATTGCAATTAACAAGTTTTTATATATGATTCAAAACTATCTCAAAGGACACACATATTTATTCTTTTTAGTCACTGTATCTAATCCATGACCTGGATAGTCTTAAGTAGTTCTGTACCAAGGTACACTTACCTTGTTTATACTTTTTACATTTTTAGAAATAATGAGTACACATTCATTTTGATACAGAGTATCTTATAAAATCTCTCAATTACTTTTAAAGAAATTTCAGTTTTGAAATTTTAAAGTAAACATACTTGTTAGAAATTCTGAAAAGGAAGATAAATACCTCTAATACCATCGTGAAACAATCATTGTAACATTTAGAAAAGAAGTTTTACATGTATTTCATGTGAATTTTAATACAATAAAGACAAGTAAGAATAAAGAACCAAACTTCAAATAAACACTTATAAACACTAAAAGAGTTTGGTTCTTTATTCTTACTTGTCTTTTATTAGAACCAAACTTCAAATAAACACTTATAGACACTAAAAGAGGAGAAGGCAATGGCAACCCACTCCAGTACACTTGCCTGGTCGCTAAGAGTAGGACACGACTTCACTTTCACTTTTCACTTTCATGCACTGGAGAAGGGAAATGGCAACCCATGCCAGTGTTCTTGCCTGGAGAATCCCAGGGACAGGGGAGCCTGGTGGGCTGCCGTCTATGGGGTCGCACAGAGTCAGACATGACTGAAGCGACTCAGCAGCAGCAGCAGCAGCAGCAGTACACTAAAAGAGGTCAGTCCCTAGAAGAGGCCTCTAGGGTAGCTCTTTGGTTTTCCATATAAATTTTAGAATCAACTTTTCAGATAAGGTAGTAAGGATGGGATGAGATCCCCCTAGAATTCTGCAGAAACTGCACATAATTTTGATTAATTTGGGTGAGAAGTATATTTAGGAAGATTATCAAGAACTAAGTAACTTTTGATTTCTTTACTCTCTACAAATGTCTTTCAATAAAGTTGTACAAATTTCTTTATAAAAGCCTTAAACATTTAAAAATTATTTTGTCAATGATATCCTTTTTAAAATAAAATTGCATGTTCTAATTATGAACTGCAGAGTTTTTAATTATAATAATTTAGATTTTCTATGTAGACAAATTAGTTGCTAAAAATAACAGTTTCATTTCTTTCTTTTAATATGTTTTTTATTTCTTTGTCTTGATCAAGATTGGCTAGAATATTCAACTCCATAAGTAGCAGATCTGTCTTGCTTGTTTCCAATTTTAATGAGAATGCAGAATCCTTTAGACATACTTGATAGATACCCTTTATCAAAAAAGTTGTCTTTTATTCCAAGTTCACAGAGTTTTTTTCTTTCTTGTTACAAAAAGGTTTTCAATACATCAAATGTCTTGTTTACTGTATCTAGAGATAAACATACACTGTTATTCCTTTAATCTGCTAATAAGAACTGCACTGACTGTTTTGGAGCAGAGCATACCATACACAACCAGGGACTGAACTCATGCCCTGTGCAGTGGAAGCATGGAGTCCTAACCACTAGATCATCAGGGAAATCCCAGAGCTGCACGAATTTTTAAAAATAATTGTTGCACTCCTAGAAGAATTATTTTTTAAAAATATATACATTGTTAGATTCAGTTGACCAGTATTTCATTAAAGATTTTTGCAAATATGTTCTTAGATTAACCTTTAGTTTTTCTTTATCAAATGATCTTTGGTTTTAGAATGAAGATACACAAATTCTATAAATGAGTTAGGAAATATTCTCTAACTTTTTTACAGAAGAATAAAATTTACATAGGATTTTTTTCATATTTTTTCTCTGACATATGACATTCAGAAGTGTCTTCAGATCTCTAAAAATGTGGTTTCCCATTATTGTTACTAATTTCTACTTTAATTACATTATGCTCAAAAAACATACCTTGTGTTTGGGAAGATTCCCTTTTTTGCCTAAAATGCAGTAAAAAAATTTTTTCAGTGTCCCATACATTTTTTAAAAGAATGTGTGTTCTTTCATTGATTAGTACAAGGTTTACATGTCTATTACATAAAATTGATAACTATGTTGTTCAAATCTTCTGTAATTGCTTTATCTAGCTACATATCTATTCCTGGCCACACCACATACCTTGTGAGATCTTAGTTCCCTGACCAGGGACTGAACCCCGGAGACGTGACAGTGAAAGTGCCAAGTCATAACCACTGAACCACCAGGGAATTTCCTCTAGACTTTTATAACAGAATTATAAAGTATATAGTCATTTTTGTCTGGCTATTTTCACTTGACATAATTACTTTCAGAGTCATCTATACTACTGTGTATACTAGTAATACATTCTTTCTACTAAGTGGTATTTCATTTGACAGATATACCAAACTTATTTAACCATTTGGGTAATGCCCAGTTTTGCACACGTCATGCAAAACTATTTATAAAAGTAATTTCTCCACGAAAGATATAGAAAAGCCAGTTGGTATCATCAGCCAACAGAGAAAAGTATATCAAAATCACAACAAAGTCCCACTTCATACTCAATAGGAAGGCTATAATCAAAAAGAAATAATTTAAAAGTAATCCATTTATTTCACTGGTCTATCTGTCTATATCAGTACCAAAATAATTTACTTATTAATTTATAATAAGTTTTAGTATCAGGAAGTGTGAGACCTCCAATTTTGTTAGTATTCAAAGTTGTTTGAGTATTCAGGATCCCTTGAGATTCCATATGAATTTCAGGGTGGATTTTTTTATTTTTGCCAAAAAAAAAGCACTTGAGACTTTAAAGCTAAAAGACTTTAAAACATTAAGTTAATCTTCAAATTGCTTTCAAAAGTGGTTATACCATTATACCTTCCTATCGCCAGGGTATGAAAATTCCGTCATTCCATCCCACATCCTCACCAACAGTTGGTAAGGCCACTCTTTCATTTCAGTCATTCTAATAGGCGTGTGGTGGCATCTTGTGCCTTTAACCAGCTGTTTCCTAATGACCCACGATGTTGAGCATCTTATGTGCTTATTTGCCTTCTTTGAAGTATCTATTCAAATCTTTTGTCCACTTAATTGTTTCCTTCCTGTTGAGTTCTAAGAGTTCATTATATATTTTGAATACATGTCTTTGATCAGATATATATATTTTGCAAAGATTATCTACTAGTCTGTGGTTTGTCTCTTTATTCTCTTATTATAGTCTTTAGGAGAGGAGAAGTTTTTAATTTTTGATAAAGTACAATTTTAATTTTTGATAAAGTACAACTTATCAATATGTTCATTAGGGATTGTGTTTTGGTATCATATTTTAGAAACTGTTAACAAATTCCAGGTCACAAAATATTTTCCTCTGTGTTTTCTTGTACAAACTAGCTTTAACTCTTACTTTTCATTCCTTCCTCTGTGTTCAATTTTTTACATATAATTCTTACTTTAAAATGTTTACATTTTTACATTTAATTGTTACTTTTCATTCGTTCCTCTGTGTTCAGTTTTCTCCCTAAGTCATTTCCAAGTAGTCCCTTTGGTTAGAGCTTGGGAAAAGTAAACTCCTCATCTGGAAAGGCTCTACTGTGCCCTGACTCACAGTGTACCAATAAGTTAAACTCATACTTTAGCTAAGCAACTTACAGCATCACTCAGCACTTTGAGTATATCATTCTACTGTCTTCTGGCTTCTATAGCTGCTATAAAGAAATTTTTTGATAATCTAATTGGATTCTTTATAGGTAATTTTTCCTAAGTGCCTTTAGAACAATATTCTTTCATTTTGTTACATCTAATAAGAATGAATTCAAATTTACTTAAACAACTTAAAGCTTATGCGTCTCAAATCCTTAATTTGTGTCTTTAATGAAGGTTTAGCCATCATTTTTTTGAATTTTGCTCTATTCTTTTCTGTTTTTAAAAAACTATCTATCTATTTATTCATGGCTGTTGCTGCACAGGCTTTTCTCTAGCGGTGAGCTGGGCTACCCTTTACTTGCAGTGGGCAGCCTTCTCGTTGCGGTGGCTTCTCTTGCTGTGGAGCATGGGCTCTAGGGCACTAGGGCTTCAGCAGCTGGGGCTCCTGGGCTCTGGAGCACAGGTTCAACAGCTGTGGTGCACAGCGTTAGTTGTTCCGCAGCATTTGCGATCTTCCTGAAATGAGGATCAAACTCATGTCTCCCACATTGGCAGGTGGATTCTTCACCACCAAGCCATCAGGAAACCCATTCCTTTATTCTGTTCTCATTTTCTGCTTTGAGGCATATGATGAAACCATTCAGCCCATCCTTCGTACCTACTAACCTCTCATATTTTCTATAACTCCCTTTCTCTGTTTTCCAGAGATCACCAATTCTCCTCCTTCAGGTGAATTCAATCTATTTTTAAATTAACCCATTGAGTTTTTAAAAATAAAATTTTGATTTCTATACAGCATATTAATACTAGGTATGTAATATGCTGTGACGGGCTTGATAATTATTTCTCCATATTTGTTTTCTCTCTTTAACATTTTGTTTTCCATCATACCATTTGAAAGTAAGTTCTAAATTTATTGATCGAGACAGAATTCAGTATAGTGGCTACTCTTAAAGGTGGGTACTCAATTGAGGGAGCACAAGAGTACACTCTCAACATTAGAAATGTTCTATAATCTTTATCTGCATGGCAGTTACATATTTAGAAGGTCACTGAGCTGTACACTTGAGATTTGTACACTTTACTGTATGTTAAGTTTTATTTTTAAAAAAGAAGTGAGAGAGGTTGCAGGCATCATAACAATTTACCCCTAAACATTTAAGCATATATTTCCTAAAAATAGAGATACTCTTCTACATAATATTATCTCTATTATTACACTTAAGGAAACTAATAATTCCATAAAAACATACTACATTCAAGCAATATTTGACATATCCCATCTCAAAACCAATATTTGACTTCTATAGCTCTTTCTCACCCTAGTCCCAAACCAGGATTACACAACGCATTTGGTTGTTTTGTCTATTGTTTGTTCTATTTAGTGCAGAATAATCTCCAATGTTTTATTCTCCATTAATTGAGAGTCCAGGCTGTCTTACGGAATGTTCATCTTTCGAATGTGTCTGCCTCTCATGGTGCTTAACTTTTCCCTTTACTTCTTGTCCTTCTTATAAAGTGGCAGGACCAGAAGCTTAACATTCGACACAATTATTTTTAGCAATAATACTTCAGAGATGATAAGTGTCATCCACTTTAAATTTTAAGGCCACCTAGAAATTCTATTTGGTTCCTTCTTAGGAATCTAATCTTGCTGCTATTAAGTTTTCTAACTCACTGTTGACAGACTATTTCTCCTTGCATACTATAACTTCTGATTTTGACCTTGTCATGGAGGTACTATGTGTATGAATTCCATAAGATCTACGTGGGCTAAGGGAGGGATTTACATTTGTTTCTGCCCAGTGCTTCAGTGCTATTACTATTCCAGAACCTTTTTTAAAATTTAATTTCTTGGTTGAGAATTCCTGAATAATGCAGGTGACATAATGATGAACCCCACACTATGGGAAGAACAGATCTACAGTTAAGAATTCACAAGGGAAACTTTAACCTTTATCTGGGGCCCTGGCAAAGACAGAAAAGTTTCACTGTTATTTATATATGCTGGTGAACAGATTTTCTTCTAATTCACCCTTTTATTGAAGGTAAAGCTTTTCAAAGGTTCAGATTATGTGAGGATATAAGTTTCAACTACCTTTGTGGCACAGGCCGTAGGCCTAGTCTTATGTCTCCACATACTGACATTTACATGCCTTTGTTTCACCAGGTAACAAATTGACCCCACTGGAGGCCACTATAGCATAAGTAAGTCAGCAAACATTTTCTGTGAAGCATTACTAATGCTATCTGAGGGGGAAAATTAAAAGACTACTTTGGCTTCAATTGTATTCGGTAATGAAATGTTTTTTTATTAATATCAAAATAACCATATACATTATAAAAAAATGAGTGATGCAGGTAGGTGTGTTTTTCCATTCAGTTATGTCCACTGGCAGTACTTGTTGCACTTGAGATTACAGACCATCTATTTAAAATTTAAAATCCTGCAGATTTCCCTGCTTTAAAGGTTATTTACAGAGTACTGTATTCCAATGATGATATACTGATAAACAATCAAAACTTATATAAACAAGAGGAAAAATGTCAAGCACACTAAGAATCCAACATTTGATAATAAATCCGAATAGGGATTTCTCTATAGCAAAGAATAAATCTTACCTGATATATGTTAGACAACAAATAAGCTTAAGTCTCAAAATTCTGACTGATTCTAGACTAATACTCAGATGTGAGTGTGGTTCAAGCTTGGCAGACAGGTATACAAGTGACACTAAAGACAATGCAATTTGTTCCACTTAAGGAACACAGACTTTGGCACCAAATGACTATGTCTTTTCCATTCTTGCTTAAATGGATGCTTCCATTCGCATGACCACTGGGTATCACATTTCATTTTCCACAACTAGTCTTTCTGAAAAATACGAAGAAAAAGCCATGATGAATTAAAAGCTGACTCACCACTGTCCTCTGTTTATTGGGCAGGAAGACTCTAACGATAGGTTTTTGTGGTGACTTGGGGTTGCTCCGTGACACATCTGTGGGATTTTGAAAAACTGAAAGAGATGAAGGCAGCACTGAAAGGCTAGAAGAGGAAGAAGATGTAACGGTGTCCGTTGATGCAGAGCTAGAAACAGAAAAATCAGTTCCATTCCCCAGGGATTCCAATAACTGTTGTTCTCTTTGTTGGAGGGCATCTAGCTTGCTGGTGTATTCTTCATAGGCCTATAAAATAAAGTAGACTTACATTGAATCTGGACTTTTTCCTGACAGCAACAAAAGGAAATATAAAATTTTAGTTTTTGATTATAATCTCTTTATAATCTAGCTAACAGGATTCTGTGCTACAAATTACAAAATAAGTACTGCAAGTATTGTAAATTAGTACTTTCATCTTTAAATTGATGAATCTTTTGTTATAAGACACTCATCTAGAAACTGACACACACACATACATGTATGATGTCCATAACAGCCATGAATATTAATTTTAAAAAACTGGTGTTAAGCTATTTTCTGGCCAAATCACAATTTATCTTCCAAACTACACATCTAACATAAGATAAATTACTACATCAAAGCATTTTTTTTCTAGATAAGTTACAGGTATATAAGGTTTCACATCTCTTTCAGTCTCTCTCTAACCAACTGAGAGAGGCTGAAAAGGAGATGAGGTGTTAAGAGATTTGTCAAAAAGACAAGCCTAAGGTATACAATCCAGGTGGCGCTAGTGATAAAGAACCTACCTGCCAATGCAGGAGACATGAAATGTGGGTTCAATCCCTGGATCAGGAAGATCCCCTGGAGGAGGGCATGGCAACCAACTCCAATATTCTTGCCTGGAGAATCCCATGGACAAAGGAGCCGTTTGGGCTACAGTCCACAGGTTTGCAAAGAGTCGGACACGACTAAAGCAATTTGGCAGGCAGGCAAAGGTACACAGTGCCAAATGTCACCATAACCACCAAAGTCTCAACAGGGATTAGAGGATGCATAACTATGACCTTTTTTTCTGAAACAGTTATTAGTTAAAAATATCTTCTTTTTCGCACTATGGATACCTTATGACCTCCTCTTTCCCATCAAACACTGCTTACAGAATAGAATTTTATTTGAAAAGGCGGTTTACATCCTGTAGTCAAGAAATTTTGAGACCATTACCCATCAGGGTATGTTTCTAGAAGTATCATTTTACTAAAGCTGAAAGGTCAAATGGTCACATAAGATATCATTTTCTAAAAGCAGGAAGAATCTTGAAAATAGAATGATAATTGAAAATTAAGAGAAAGAATGGATTCGAATGTATATGCCCATGGTTCTTTACTGCAGTGGTAATCGCCTTCTCCCCTCCACACCATAATCCACCACCATGTCTCCCTACCACCTGAAACAGATGCGAGGCTATACACGTTTACAAAAGGCTACAGATTTTAAAAGTGCCATTTCCCATTACCTAGAGAGTTTATTACTGGGCTGCAGAGAAACAAATGGCTACATTTTTATTTGTGTTGTATATGAGAAAGAATGTTTTTGATACAAGGTAAGAGTAAGGAAGGGGGGCTGCTTAAAATGTTAGAGTCAAGTGGGGAGAAGAGAGTACTGTGTAGTACAGGAGACATTTTTAACACAGTAAGGAGGTTAGAAATTTTAAGACAGAGGAAAACTAGTATAGTTTGGACTAGTATAGCTGTCATACAATACCTGGGACATATCAAAGGGATCAATAGATGTTTGTGTAATTTAAGTGAAGAATACGAACACAAATCATAAGACTAGAAAAGTGGGTAAAGGACAGCTTGGAGAGACTGTATATACTATGCTTTGAAGCCTGAACTTCGCTCTATAAGCAAGAAGAATTATCACAGGTAGAGGAGAATAATGGAGAAGGAAATGGCAACCCACACCAATATTCTTGTCTGGAGAATTCCATGGACAGAATAACCTGGTGGGCTACAGTCCATGGGGTCACAGAGTCAGACATGACTGAGTGACTAATACTTTCAGAGGAGAATAAAGGAGAAGTTTCAGTTCAATATAGGCCACCACACCTGATGTCTGATCTCACCATATAACTTTTTTAGGGGGGAAGGGAAAATACTAAAATGAGCTACTGAAGGGTTTAATTAACTACATAAAAAAGCACTCTCCTTTACAATCCAATAGTTGCCCAATGCTGACCCCAAAACGTTTTACAGCATTTCAGGGCGTTATGGCCAAATCAGTCCAAAATCTACTGAGCTATGTTTTTATTTAGCTTTCAGTTCCATGGGCTAATTACTTAAGGACATCTTTTTTCAATATGATCCACTTATTGATACTTAATCATTCAATAAATATATACTGAGCATGCACGTGCCTGGTACTATTTGGGGCTCAAACCACAAAAATAAAGACCAACACAATTCCTACTCTTTGAAGATTAAATACATACAGCCTAAGGAGACAAAAATTCCTCCTTGCATAGATCATATAATCTTATTATCATCTGAGCAAGTACATTTACTACACAGAGTTAAGCTTAGGAAAAGTAATAAATGTAAACAAATTTTCAGAATGTTAATTCTGTATCAAAACATTAGCCTTAATTTTTAAAAATATATTATTCCCTCCACTGTGGATTACAATCTATTATTTCACTGCATTTATCAATAACTCTTTCTTAAATACAAAACATTTACTTATTTCACCTCTCCCCATTCTCATAGATGCAATCTACCAAGGTACTTACTTCCCCACCTTTTTTTGTATCTGGTTTGGCTCATTTCACCCCATTATCCTTGCTGCATTCAGTGTGGATGGTGATTACTCTTATAACACTCCTGTCTTAAAAGTTCTCTAAACCTCTTATCTACAAAGGCATTTATTTCTACTCTACCTACAAGATTCAGAGATACAAATAATTCTTTAACAAAAGCGTTCTAAATGATGACAAGATCTCAGTTGGGAACCTCCCACACTCCTGTGCACACACACTTATCCCACTGTCTTAAATTTCTTAAATGTCTTAAATCTCACTACCACACTACTCTGGTTAATGGTCAATATTAATCTTTTAAAGTTTTTCAGATTTCTTTGCTATTTTCTTCCCATGCTTTATGACTCACTATTTCAACAATGCCACTGGTAACATCTTAGACTATCTCGTTAATTCTTAATTCTTTTACCAACTTGCTTGTTAAATACCAACTCTGGGTAAATTCCATCATTCAATTATTCCATTCTTTCTCTCAGGTTACCATATATTACTGGAGAAAATAATAAAACAAGGCCATTAAGTTCCATTATCAATTCATGGAAATTAGTCTTCCACATTATTGCATGAAAATTTGTACTTATTTTTAATTCATATTACATTTCTCACAACATTTACTCCAACCTTTCCTATGATTCTCTGGCTGCTAACTTCATTCCCCAACCTTTAATTCACTCAGAAAATACCATTACATTAAAATTTACCCTGAAGATCAAAGCCACCAAATAAAAGCTTCCTTTTCTTTCGTTGACTGAGCAATTCTCCCCCATTTTTCCCCATCCTTTTTTTGTTCTTAATTCTAGCATTGGGTGGTTAAGGTCCCCCACTATGGAGGCCTTGGTTCATCACTATCTCCATTTTTTCTTTTATCTTCCAACTTTCCCTTTTCCTTTGTTTTCTTACCCTGAAAATGTGAGTGGGTCATCTTGCATAAACATATACCTCAAGCATCGATACTACCATCAACAAAATTCCTTTGGTGCTTCAAGAAGTTGCAGAAACCAGGTATTTCTTCAAGAGGCAGCTTTTCCAAAATCCCATTCTTTCTCATCAAAATCCTACCCATTTTTCAAAGTCCAATTATCAAAGCTCTGCTTGATAAACTCCAAAATCAGTACTTTCTTTTCACCTTCTTTACAGTATTACCACACTTTTCTTTATATGGTTTAACAAAATCATTTGTGAAAAAATTTTATGAGCATTAAGTGAGATAAATAATAGTAAAGAAAATTATTACAGAGACTACCACATAGCAAAAACCCAATACTTTTTTTAGTAGTAATAAGTAGTAATAGTTCTTATCATTATTACTGTTACTACTATTGGGTTGGTCAATTAGTTCATTCAAATTTTTCCACAAGACATTACAGAAAAACCTGAACTTTTTCTCTAACCCAATGTACTACTCGACTAGGTTCTCAACATGACTCTACCAAACTGTAAGGTACTTGAGGGCACAACTCACGTTATTTATTTTTTTATCTATTCGTTCATTCAATGGCTTATTTTTTAAACTGAAGTACAGTTTTTGAACTAAAAAAACAAAAGAATGTAGAGAAAAGAACAATATTATTTAGATGAAAATACTCCTCAAATTGATATACAGATTCAATGCAGTCCTTATCAAAATCCCAGTTGGCTTTTCTGCAGAAATGGACAGCTGATCTTAAAATCACAAAGAAGTACAAATGACTTGGAATAACTAAAAAAAATCATGAAAAAGAACCAAAGTTGGAAGATTTACATTTTCTGATTTCAAAAGTTACTACATAGCTACAATAATCAAGACATGTGGTACTGATATATACCTAACACAACAAACTAAGAGTCCAGGGGGAAAAGCGCCTTACATTTATGGTTAATTGATTTTGATAGTGTTACTAGTACAACTGAATATCTGCATGCAGAAGAATGAAGCTGGACTATTACCTAATATCATATTCAAAGATTAACTCAAAGTGGATCATACACTTAGGAAGAGCAAGACCTAGAAGGGCAGGATGGGCAAAGGTGTGAGGGATGAGGGAGGGGATACTTGTATTCTTCTAGCTGATTCACATTGTTGTACGGTAGAAACCAACACAACATTCTAAAGCAATTATCCTCCATTTAAAGATATATATTTTTTACAAAGAGTTAAAACTAAAAAACTCTTACAAGAAAACATTAATAGAAGTATATCATCATGACCCCGGACTAGGCAATAGTTTCTTAGATGACACACCAAAACACAGTAACCAAAGAAAAAATAGATGAACTCGACTTCATCTAAATTCAAGCTTTTGTGCTTCAAAAGACACTATCAAAAGAGTGGGGAAAAAAAAGAAGACATCCCACAGAATGGGAGAAAATATTTGCAAATCAAATCTGATAAGTATTTCCCAAGAGTATAAAAAGAACTCTCACAACTCAGCAATAAAAAACAACCCAGTTTTTTTAATGGGCAAAGGATCTGAATAGACATTTTCCCCTAGAAAATATAAACATGGCTAATAAGCACATGAAAAAGATGCTTAACATCATTAGTTACTAATGAATTACAAATCAGAACCATAAGGAGATGCCAATTCACACTTACTAGGATGGCAATAATGATAATAAATGGAAACTAACAAGTTGGCAACGATGTATAGAAACTAGAACCCTCACACATTGCTTGTGGGAATGTAAAATGGTGCAGCCACTTCGGAAAGCAGTTTGGTAGTTCCTCAAAAAGTTAAAACAGAGTAACCAAAGGACACAGCAATTCCATCCCAAGGTACATAATCAAAAGAACTGAAAACATGTCTACCACAAAAACTTGTACATGAATGTTCATAGCAGCTTTACTCATTATAGCCCAAAAGTGGTAACAAGCTAAATGTCCATCAGTTGATTAATGGATAAACAAAATGTGATGTATCCACATGATAGAATACTTGCCAAAAAAGGAATGAATGCTACATGCTACGACTTGGTTGAATTCATTCACACAAAATGTTCAAAAAGGCAAATCTACAGGTTAAGAAATTTAGGTTAAGTGGTTGATAGGGACTGGAGAGAATGACTGCCAATGGGTAAAAGGTTTCTTTTGGGGGTGATGAAAATGTTTTGGAATTATATGATGGTGATGACTGTACAATTTTGTGCATATACTATAAATTACTTAACTGTATACTTTAAAAAAGTGAATCATAGTTCATGATTTCTCAATTAAAAATGGGAAGACAATTAAGGCCCTACTTAATTAAAACATAATAGGAAAAAACAATGGAATAAAAAATTTTTATCATTAGAGTTCATTATATTTATTCTTATTGAACTTAATCTCACAAGATACAATGACATCTTTCAAACTGTTCACAACTGATAATTAATGAACTGTTCTGCATTCCACAGGAAGCACCTAGCTTCCAGTATTATTTTCACTACAGTATCTGTTTCGATAAATGTCTTTGCATTATGTTGGGTTCTACACAGGCTAAAGATCAGAAAGGCTGTAAGCATAATAATAATGATAAAGCAATTAAGAGCATAGGTTCTGATAGAAAAAAAAAGAAGACATACACATGGGGAAAATGTAAGCAGTTACGGAAGACTCATTAAAAAAACACAGATTCTGAACTCAGAATGTCTGGCTTCAAACTTTGGCTACCCCATTTACTAGTTGTGTAACGTTGGTCATGTTATTATTAAAATCCTTTTTGCCTGAGTCTCTTCTTCGATTAAATGGACATGAGTATTAAATATAACGCATAGGGCAGGTTGAGGATTAAATGATCTACTATATGCTTGGAACAGTTCCTGGCATAGCAAGCATTCAGTGTTAGGAGCCTTACTGTCTGTCTGCAGGGTATCTGAGCATACACATAAACTCGGTGGTAGCTTGGAGGGTTATTCCAGATACTTTATTCTCTTCATTTCTGCTACTGCTGCTAAGTCGCTTCAGTCGTGTCCAACTCTGTGCAACCCCATAGATGGCAGCCCACCAGGCTCCCCCATCCCTGGGATTCTCCAGGCAAGAACTGGAGTAGGTTGCCATTTCCTTCTCCAATGTGTAAAGTGAAGTTGCTCAGTTGCGTCCGACTCTTAGCAACCCCATGGACTATAGCCCACCAGGCTCCTCTGTCCATGGGATTTTCCAGGCAAGAGTACTGGAGTGGGGTGCCACCGTCTTCTCCACCCTTCCATTTCTAGAATCCAATAAATCAGGTTCAGAAACAGAAATCTACTTCTAGAAAAGCATCCAGCATTATATCTTACATACAGAAGGCATTGAAATAATTTGTCAGATGAGCAAAAATAAAAGGGACAAAAATAAGAAATTCTGAGAAATGACTTTTAGGGGAAACATCTTTTCTTTGTGTGATGGTAAAAAGAAAAGTTTGGAACCAAAGACTGAAAAGACAAAACTGAAATTCTTTTAGAGTATGATAGCTCATTTCACTGCAGTTATCGTCAAGGGAATCAATAGAGTGTCAATTATTATTCATATGCCAGTAGGAGAAAATCTACAACTTAAAAGCTTGCTTTTAAATAAATTAGTACACAGAAAAGAGAAAGTCATGAGGATTTCTGATGGTGATATAACTGATTTCATTCTGTTTTGCTATGAGGAAGAAATGTGGGGAATAGGTAACTATGTAACTTTCTATGGAAACATCAAAATGGTTTCTTTGGAAATGCTACCTGATGAAATAACTAGAGCACAACTTCTATCTACCAGTGCACAAACTAATCTGAAGCCAGACTGTGAACACTGGAAAATTTTTACTTTTTAGCCTCTTATTTCAGAAAATGTAAGCGGGGTCTAGGAGTTATGTAACAGAATGAGGCAGGGCAAAGACTAATAGAGTTTTGCCAACAAAATGCACTGGTCATAGCAAACACCCTCTTCCAACAACACAAGACAAGACTCTACACATGGACATCACCAGATTGTCAACACCGAAATCAGATTGATTATATTCTATGCAGCCAAAGATGGAGAAGCTCTATACTGTCAACAAAAACAAGACCAGGAGCTGACTGTGGCTCAGATCATGAACTCCTTGTTACCAAATTCAGACTTAAACAGAAGAAAGTAGGGAAAACCGCTAGACCATTCAGGTATGACCTAAATCAAATCCCTTATGATTACACAGTGGAAGTGAGAAATAGATTTAAGGGCCTAGATCTGATAGATAAGAGTGCCTGATGAACTATG